>CAUYRT010020581.1:0-27081 GCA_963574885.1 Lepilemur ruficaudatus
TCCCAGCCACTTGGGAGGCTGAGGCAGAAGGATTGCTTGAGCCCAGGAGTTTGAGGTTGCTGTGAGCTAGGCTGACGCCATGGCACTCACTCTAGCCCGGGCAACAGAGTGAGACTCTGTCTCAAAAAAAAAAAAAAAAAATTAGGTTTAAGCTTAGATATTGTTGGAAATTTTTGTATCATTCCTATATATGAAGAAACATTTTTATTTTCATATTTTCTAAACAACACTGTCTTCCTTAATGATTTTGCTGAATAATCTATATGACGTCTGCAAAATTCTACAAATAGAACAGGGTTCTGAAACTGGAAGAAATTTGCTCATTGTGTGCTTTGCAAAGAAAGAAATGGAATTAGAGAAGTAAAATAGTTTGCCTAAAGTCACACAGCATCAAAACAGCAAAAAAGATCAGGGACCAGGTCTCCTGACTCACAATCCAACAACTTGTTCTCTCTGAACCCCACCATCCAAGGAAAGATAGGAAATGTCATGGTTAAGGGAATCCTGACTTTCTGAAATCATATTTTTCTCTTTTCTGATATGTTTTGCACTTGCAATGAGCCCAGTGGTGATAATCCTATAAAGTAAATAAACATAAGATGTTATCTCCCATAGGGCAACTTCTGTTTCTGGCTAAATGAGCCAAGATGAAGAAACACTTCAAATAAAAGACTCAGCTGGAATAACATAGCAAAGAGGCTGCTTAGCTTGAAAGGAAGTCTGGCACACAGCCATTGTGATTCATAAGCTATAATGCAATAAACTTGTATGAACAAAAATCTAATTTCCATATTCAACACTGGTTACCTGAATGAGCCATATGAGAGCTAATTTTTGGAAACAACATTAATTCTCTGGAAACAAAATGAGCCACTTGATACCAGCCAGAGTGTGGTAGCTAAAGGGTTTTCAATCCTACATCCCATTGATATCTTTTCTCCACCTCCAGATTCCAAGAGGTATCTCCAGAATTGTCTTAAACAGAATCTTAGTCTAATGCCCTTTCTCAAAAATCACCTCTGATTGATGAAAGTATAATACAAAAATTAGACATCCGAAGCTGACGAAAAGAAAGATGAGGACATCTGACTAAGTATTAGAAGGTTTTAAAATCTTCAACACCAACTCAGAGAGCTCCATTATTGGCAGCAAAGTGAGGAGGAGACTAAAGGATTTGTGGCACCAAAGTTCTTAGCGATGACAACTAGCATTATTTACTCAAATAGGCTCAGGCAAACTAATTATTACCAGAATCTCAGCAAAGTCCTTCAAACAAGGACTGCGACAACTTGAGAGTTCTTAAACATACATTTTAAAGGAAATATCTTATAAGCTGTGGTAGGTTGTAGTAATGTTCAAAATACCCACCGTTCCATTCTGTAGAACCATTATTAATTGATTCCTATTGACACCAGGCTTCGTCATGTGACTTTCTCTGGCCAATGAACTGTGAGGAATGACACATGCCACTTCCCAGCAGCAGCTCTAAGAGACGTCACATGGTTCCACTATGTTCTCTTCCTATAGCCACAAGTGAAAAAATGTCCCACATAGAAGATTCTTCTTACATCTGGAAACTGGAAGGAAGATTATGACTCATGGTGAACACGTAGATTGAGCAAAAAATAGACTTTCAATTGTAAGCCACTAAGTTACTTCAGGGTAACCTAGCCAAAGGTGACTGATAACAAGAGCTAAACTAAAAGATTGTGTTTTGGGTAATGAACTACATGGTTCTTTGCATACCATGCAAAGTGTGTGATAGCATTCTATCTAAAAAATAATGTACATATCTTAATGAAAAAATACTTTATTGCTAAAGAGTGCCCAGGATCATGTGAGTCTTCCGCAAGTCAGTCTTTCTGCTGGTGATGTTGATGGCTGCTCACTGATTAGGGTGATAGTTGCTGAAGATTGGGATAATTGCAGCAATTTCTTAATATAAGGCAACAATGAAGCTTGCCATGTTGATTGATTCTTTCTTTCACAAAAGATTTCTCTGTAGCATGTGATGCTGTTTGGCAGCATTTTACCCATGGTAGAATGTCTTTCAAAATTGGAGTCAATTCTCTCAAACTTTGCCACTATTTTATCACCTAAGTTTATGGAATATTCTAAGTCCTTTGTTGCCATTTCAACAGTGTTCACAGCATCTTCATCAGATATAGTTTCCATCTCAAGAAACTACTTTCTTTTCTCATCCATAAGAAGCAACTCTTGATCTGTTCAAGTTTGATCGCAAGATTGCAGCAATTAGGTCACATCTTGAGGCTCCACTTCTAATTCTAGTTCTCTTGGTATGTCCACCACATCTTTAGTTATTTCCTCCACTCAAGTCTTGAACCCCTCAAAGTCATCCATGGGGGTTGGAATCAACTTCTTCCAAACCCCTGTTAATGTTAATATTGTTAAGTCTGAGTAATGTGACAATGGCCCTTCTTTAACATTAGGGATTAGATTAAATGTCATAGGTTTTCTCTAGATTAAAATTCTGATAAAAATTAAATATCATTTTGTAAATGTTTGGAAGAAGGTAGCCAAATCTTCCATATAAATCCAATTTAGTCTCCTTGAAAGTTAGTTTCCGTGAGCTCAAGAACTCTAGTATGATTTATTGCCATTGTTTGCAAGTAAGTCAGTTTTTATTTTCCTTCTTTTTCTTTTTGAGAACCAGAGATGATTTGAACTGTTTTTCTATCATAGTAGAGCCAGAGCAGTTGATCCTAGCTATATCCAGATGGTTTGCATTGCTTAGGCTGCATTCTGTTAAACTGTTTAATGTTAATAATCCTTTTAATATATTTAAATTTGTGTGGAGGGTAAAAGGGGGTGGATATGGTACAGATTGGAAGTCACAGCTCCTGTAGGACTTCTGTTGATTCATTAAATCCAACTGTGGTCTCTGGTACTGGTTCCAATTTTGTTGAACTCACAGTAACCTCCTCCTTTAAGCTGTGACACTCAACTGCCATGGTTCATCAATGGGGACATTTAGGGAATGTGGACCACACTCCTCTGAAAGTGTATGCCTTTAATATGAAATGCAAACTTTAGAAAAGTAAATTTAACTATAGTCTAGATTCTGTAGAGGAAAACACATGCAGTTAAGGAAAGATTATCAACAGCAAGATTGTTTTCCACATTCAATGAATCCCAGGAATGTAGATTTTTATTCCTAAAGATCTAATATCTGTGCCTTCCAGCCCATCTCACAAAGCATGACCCTATCTTCCTCCTCAACCAGACCAACAAAGGCCTCCTGGCTGGCTTGTGTCTTTGCTTTCAAACTCACCCCTAAAAAGATAATAAAAATAAAAATTAAGATGTATTGTACTACCCAAAGCAATCTGCAGATTCAATGCAATCCCTGTTAAAATACCAATGAAATCCTTCAGAGAAATAGAAAGAAAAAATCTTAAAATCTTATGGGATCACAAAAGATGCTGAATAGCCAAAACAATACTGAGCAAAAAGAACAAAGCAGGAGGCATCACACAGCCAGACTTCAAATATATTACAAAGGTACAGTAACCAAAAAAGCATGACATAAAAAATGAACACACAGACCAATGGAACAGAATAGAATACTTAGGAATTTATCTACATATGTACAGCCAATTGATTTTTGACAAATGTGCCAAGAACACTCATTGGGGAAAGTATAGTCTCTTTAATACATAGTATGGGGAAAACTGGATATCCACATGTGAATGAAACTAGACTCCTTCTTCTCATCCTATTCAATAATCAACTCAAAATGGATCAAAGACCTAAATGTAAGACCCAAAACTATAAAACTACTAGAAGAAAACATAGAGGAAACACTTCTGCACATTGGTCTGGGAAAGATTTTACAAATAAGACCTCAAAAGAACAGGAAACAAAGCAAAAATAGACAAATGGGATTATATCAAACCAAAAAGCTTCTGCATAGCAAGGGAAAGAACTAACAGAGTAGAAAGTGAAGAATGGAGGAAAATATCTGCAAACTATTCATCTAACAGGGGATTAATATTCAGAATATACCGGGAACTCAAACATCTCAATAGCAAAAAAAAAAAATTGGAAAATGGGTAAATGATCTGAACAGACATTTCTCAAAAGAAGACACACAAATGGACAAAAAATATATTTTAAAAATGCTCAGCATCACTAATCATCATGGAAATGCAAATCAAAACCACATTGAGATATCATCTCACCCCACCTAGAATTACTAATATTAAAAAGACAAAAAAAAATAATTATGGTGTGGGTGCAGAGGAAAAGGAACTCTTATACACTGTTGGTGAGAATGTAAACTAGTACAGTCACTATGGAGAACAGTATGGCTGTTCTTCAAAAGACTACAAATAGAACCACCATATGATCCAGCAAATAACTGCTGAACATTTATCAAAAGGAAAGCATTATATCAAGGAGACATCTGCACCTCCATGTTTATTGTAGCACTGTTCACAATAGCCATAAGATGGAATCAACCTAAGTGTCCAACAACAGATGAATGGATAAAGAAAATGTGGTTCATATACACAGTGTAATACTATTTATCCATAAGAAAGGATAAAATCCTGGCATTTGTGGCAACATGGATGGAACTGGAGGGCATTATGTTAAGTGAAATAAACAAAGAACAGAAAGTTAAACACTGTATTTTCTTACTTATGTGCGGAAGCTAACCAAACAGTTTTTTGTTACTCATAGAAGTAAAAAATAGAACAGAGGATATTAGAGCCTGGAAAGGTAGGGGACAGAGGGTGATAGGGAGAGATTTGTTAAAGGATACAAAATTATTGCTAGATAGGAGAAATTAGTTCCAGTGTAGGATAGCCATCCACTGTAGAATAACGATAATTAACAATAACACACAGATTCGGGTAGCTAGAAAGAGGATACTGAATGGTCCCAACACAAAGAAACGATAAATGTTTTAGATGATGGATATGCTAATTACCTCAATATGATCACTGTACATTACATGTATCAAAACATCACTGTGTATCCCATGAATATGTACAACTGTATGTGAATTTAAAAACTAACATGCGGAGCAGAACTGGAGGAAGAAAGGCATCGGCAGAGTCTAAACCCCAAGAGGCTTGGAGACCAGCGACAAGGGTAGGTGGAACAGTTAAATCTCCCCTCCCTTGCATCTCAGACTGCTGGTGGGCTCCCAGCTGCTGGAGAGAGACATGCCAACACCAGCCCAGAGACCCCAGAGACGGCTGCCACCAGTGAGTGTTGAGCCTCTTGCAGACAGGGCACTGGGCTCCCAGCTCCCTCAGGGCACGTCCTGCCCCACAGACTCAAGTAGGCACCATATTGCTTCATTCTCCCTTTCCTTTCCCCTACCCACAGCTGCCAAGAGAGACAATTTAGCCACCACCTGGAGGCATTCACAGGGAATGGGACTTTTCCTTTTGGGGCCCTGCAGTGGACTGAGAGGTACTCGAACTATGAGCTCCCTACCTGCTGGCCCTCCCTAGTGCTGCCTGCCTGGTGACTCCAGCAGAGCAGGGCAAACACCGAGACAGAGAGATATTGATCCAGCTTCAGCACCCCATGAATGACTTGAGACCAGCATTCTTCTCCCTAGCAGGGTCAGGGATTGATCTCCGGGCCCTGGGAGACAGGTCTGCAGGCCAGATCCTGTAAACTCAGATCTGGATAGCATTACCTGGGGGCACAGAAGGGATATTTGCGAACTAGTCTACTGAAGTGTGTGTGCCTTCAGGGGCAGATCAGAGTGGGTCCTAGCTACAGCATGCTCCAGCCCCACTCTCAGCTCAGGACATGATCCTGGGAAAGGAACCTCCCGCAGCTCACATCACAGTCACGGCAGCTCCACTGGCTTGAGGTCCCACCTGCCAGCAGAGGTCTGGGAGAAACCGCAGAATAGGGGAGGGTGGAAAGGAGATAGACCTGCTCCAGGTGGCAGATTTCAGACAGCCCCACCTCCACACGCAGACTTTTTGACTGAGCAAGGCCATTTCAGCCCCTCCCTGGCAGCTTTGCCAAGAAGCAGAGAACAGACCTTTGACCCCTGCTAACAGCATCTGTGGAGCTTGAGAGGCAGGCTCACCCAATCAAGCTCTGCCCAGCCTCACTCCCCCATCTGCCCCTGCTGCAGTAGAGTATAAAGACAGACACAGAAGTCCCAGAGCCCCACTCACCACCTGAGGCACTACAGTGCATCTCCAAAGTAAGGAGAGCTGCTTACAGGACCCAAAAACAACACCGCAGCTTGCTCTTCTCAGCAAGCGCCACCTACTGACAGGAAAGTCAGTTTGCACACCTTTTACTGCATTTACTGACTCATCACACAGAGTGTGGTACAATCTCACCCACAAGTACCACCTACTGGCTCAGAGACTAAACTGAGCAAGTCATTATCTAAACAAAAATCCAAAAGTACAAAGCAACAGCTGCTCCAGATGGGAAGGACTCAGTGAAAGAACTCTGGAAGTATGAAGAATCAAAATGAAAGCACACCTCCAAAGAGGAACACCAGCTCTCTAACAATGGACATCAACCAAATTCAGAACACTAAAATGACAGCAGAAGAATTGTAAACATGGATTATAAGAAAACTCAATGATATGCAAGAGAAAATGGATATCCAACACAAAGAAACCACAAAAAACAAATCCAGGACTTGCAAGAAAAATTCATTAAAGAAATTGAAATATTAAAGAAAAATCAAACAGAACTTCTGGAAATGAAGAATTTATTCAAGGAATTACAAAACACAGTGGAAAGCCTCAAGAATAGGGTAGATCAAACAGAACAAAGAATCTCAGGGATTGAAGATAACATGTTTTAATTAAACAAGTCAGTCACAGAGGTACAGCAGAGAAATAAGAGAAAAGAGGAAAGCCTACAAGAAACGTGAGATTATGTGAAAATGCCTAACATGAGAATTACAGTAATCCTGGAGGGTGAAGAAGAATACACACAAGGGTTGGATAAACTATTTGAGGATATAATGGAGGACAATTTCCCAGACCTTGCTAGAAATCTAGACATCCAGGTACAAGAAACTCATAGGATTCCTGGTAGATTCATTGCAAACAGGAAGACACCATGACACATAGTCATCTGACTGGCCAAAATAAACACAAAAGAGGCCCTCCTATGAGCTGTAAGGCAAAAGTAGCAGGTAACCAACAAGGGAAAACCCATCAGACTAATTGCAGACTTCTCAACTGAGAGGTTACAAGCCAGAAGAGACATGGCCTCATTCTCACTCTTCTCAAACAGAAAAATGCCCAGCCTAGAATCTTGTATCCTACAAAGCTGAGTTTTGTATATGAAGGAGAAATAAAGACCTTCTCAGAGAAACAAAGACTGAGAGAATTCATCAAGACAAGACCTGCTCTCCAGGAAGTACTCAAAACTGCATTACACACAAATAAGCACAACAAACACTCACCAGTGTAAAATCACCCAAAAGCAAAAGGCCAAAGGCAAGCTATCACAATGGGTCAAGAGAGAAAACAAAGTAACAAAGTTCAACTCAACAGAATAAACAGAAATCTGCCCCACTTATCAATTCTTTCAATAAATGTGAATGGCTTGAACTGCCCACTAAAGAGACATAGGCTGGCCGAATGGATAAATATACACAAGCCAGGTATCTGCTATCTTCAGGAAACACATCTAACCCCACAAGGATGCATTCACACTCAAGGTGAAGGGATCGAAAACAATATTCCATGAAAATGGAAGCCAAAAGAAAGCTGGTACAGCAGTTCTGATTTCAGATAACTTAGTCTTCAAATCAACCTAAGTAATGAAAGACAAAGATGGTCACTATATAATGATGAAGGGTACAATTCAACAAGAAAACATAACAAATCTAAATATTTATGCACCTAGATTCATAAAGCAAACCTTATGTCATCTAAACAAAATGATAAACAGCAGCACCGTAATAGCTGGGGACTTCAACATACCTCTGACAGAACAGGACAGATCCTTCAAACAGAAAATAAACAAAGAAACAATGGACTTAAACAGAACACTGGAACAAATGGGCCTGACACCATTTACAGAACATTCTACCCCCAAACCACTGAATTATATGTTTTCCCCATCAGCTCATGGGACATTCTCTAAGACTGACCATATCTTAGGGCACAAAGCATGTCTCAACAAATTTAAAAAAAAAGTAGAAATAATACCATGCATCTTCTCAGACCACAGTGGAATAAAATTACAAATCAACTCCAACAGAAACTCTCATCTCTACACAAAGTCATAGAAACCAAACAACCTTCTGCGGAATGATTATTGCAATAAGGAGGAAATTAAGATGGAAATCAAAAGATTCTTTGAACTAAATGATAAAGGAGAAAAAAGTTATCAAAATCTGTGGGACACAGCTAAAGCATTCCTGAGATGAAAATTTATACACATAAAGGCCTACGTCCAAAAGACAGAAAGATCACATATCAACAATGTAATGAATCATCTCGAAGAGCTGGAAAAGGATGAGCAAACAAACCCCAAACCCAGCAGAAGAAAAAAAAAATAACAAAGATCAGAGCAGAACTAAATGAAATCAATAACAAAAAACTATACAGAAGAGATGAATAAAATGAAAAGTTGGTTCTTTGAAAAAATAAAATTGACAGGCCTCTTACTAGATTAATGAGAAGCAGAAAAGAAAGGACTCTAATAAGCTCAATCAGGAATGAAAAAGGAAAAATTACAACTGATACCATGGAAATACAAAATATCATCTGTGAATATTATAAAAACCTCTATGTGCATACACTTGAAGACATGGTGGAAATGGACAAGCTATTAGAAACACACAGCCTCCCTAGGCTCAGTCAAGAAGAAATAGAATTTCTGAACAAGACCAATATCAAGTACTGAAATTGAAGCAGCAATAAAAAACCTGCCTAAAAAGAAAAGTCCTGGACAGGTGGTTTCACACCCAAATTTTACCATACCTACAAAGAAGACCTAGTACCTATACTGCAGAAATTATTCCACAACATTGAGAAGGAAGGAATTCTCCTAACACGTTTTATAAAGTCAACATCACCCTAATACCAAAACCAGGAATGGATGCAACAAAAAAAGAAAACTACAGACCAATATCCCTTATGAATATGGATGCAAAAATTCTCAAGAAAATCCTAGCAAACTGAATTCAGATGCTTATCAAAAAAATAATCCATCATGACCAAGTGGGCTTCATCCCAGAGATGCAGGGATGGTTCAACATATGTAAATCCACAAATATAATTCAACACATAAATAGAAGTAAAAACAAAGACCATCTGATCCTCTCAATAGACGCAGAAAAAGCATTTGACAAAATTCAGCACCCTTTTGTGATAAGAATGCTTAACAAAATAGGCATAGACAGGACTTACCTAAAAATGATACAAGCCATATATGACAAACCCACAGCCAATATCATACTGAATGGGGAAAAATTGAAAGTATTCCTCCTTAGAAATAGAACCAGACAAGGTTGTCCTCTATCACCACTTCTATTCAACATAGTGCTGGAAGTCCTAGTCAGAGCTATCAGACAAGAGAAGGATGGGGGCAGAAGAGGTCAAACTATTGCTCTTTGCTGATGATATGATCTTATATCTAGAAAACCCCAAAGATTCTGCCACGAGAATATTGGAATTGATAAACAAATTCTGCAAAGTCTCAGTTTAAAAAATCAATGTAAGCAAATTAGTAGCATTCCTATATGCCAACAACAGTCAAACTGAGAACCAAATCAAAGACTCAAAACCCTTCATAATAACAACAAAGAAAATAAAGTACTTAGGTACATATTTAACTAAGGAGATGAAAGACCTCTATAGGGAGAACTACGAAAAACTGAGGAAGGAAATAGCAGAGGAAATAAACAGGTGGAAAACCATACCACGCTCATGGGTCCCCAGAATCAACATTGTTAAAATGTCTACACTACCCAAAGTGATCTACAGATTCAACGCAATGCCTATTAAAATACCAACATCATTTTTCACAGATCTAGAAAAAATAATTCTACACTTCCTATGGAACCAGAGGAGACCTCATATAGCAAAACCAATCTTAATCTTAAGCAAAAAGTATAAATTGGGAGGCATCAATTTACCAGACTTCAAGCTATACTACAAGGTCATAGTAACTCAAATAGCATGGTACTGGCACAAGAACAGAGACAAAGGCCTATGGATCAGAACTGAGAACCCAGATATAAAACCATTCTCATATAACCATCTAATCTTTCACAAAGCAGAGAAAAACATATGCTGGGGAAAATATTCCCTGTTTAAATAAATGGTGCTGGGAAAATTGGAGAGCCACAGGTAGAAGACTGAACCAGGGTCCACACCTCTCACCTCTCACAAAAATCAACTCATGGTGGATAACAGCCTTAAACTTGGGCATGAAACTATAAGAATTCCAGAAGAAAATGTTGGAAAAACTCTTATAGACATTAGCCTCGGGAAAGAATTTATGAAGACCCCAAAGTCAATCATAGCAACTACAAAAAAAAAAAATAAAATAAATAATGGGACCTGATGAAATCGAAAAGTTTCTGCACAGCCAAGGGAACTATCAGGAGAGCAAACAGACAACCTACAGAATGGGAGAAAATATTTGCATGCTACACATCTGATAAAGGGCTGATAACTAGAATCTACATAGAACTCAGGAAAATCATCAAGAAAAAAATCAAACAACCTCTTTAAAAAGTGGATAAAGGAAATGAACAGAAACATTTCAAAAGAAGACAGACTCATGGCCAACAAACATATGGAAAAAATGCTCAACATCTCTAATCATCAGGGAAATGAAAATCAAAACTACAATGAGATATCACTTAACTCCAGCGAGAATGGCTTTTATCAAAAAGTCTAAAAACAACAAATTTTGGCATGGATGTGGAGAGATAGGAACACTCTTACATTGCTGGTGGGACTGCAAACTAGCACAACCTCTGTGGAAATTAATATGGAGATACTTCAAAGAACTCCAAGTAGAACTACCATTTGATCCAGCAATTCCACTACTGGGGGTTTACCCAGTAAAAAGAAAGACATTCTATAAAAAAGACATCTGTACTTGCACGTTCATAGCAGCACAGTTCACGATTGGAAAGATGTGGAAACAACCCAAGTGCCCATCAATAAATGAGTGGACTAATAAACTGTGTGTATATATATACCATGGAGTTCTACTCAGCCACAAAAAACAATGGTGATCTAGCACCTCTTTTATTAACCTGTATATAGCTGGAGCCCATTCTACTAACTGAAATACGACAAAAATGGAAAAACAAGCACTGCATGTACTCACCATCAAATTGGTATTAATTGGTCAACACTTATGTGCACATTTAGTAGTAACATTCAACCATTCTTGGGCAGGTGGGGGGGGAGGAGGGGATGGGTATATTCACACCTAGTGGGTGCGGTGCCCACTGTGGGGGATGGACACACTTGAAGCACTGACTCAGGTGGGGCAAAGGCAATATATGTAATGTAAACATTTGTACCCCTATGATATGCTGAAATAAAAAAATAATAAAAATAAATAAAAACTAACAAAAAATGTAGTGATAAATTACTATTGGGTTAGGCACAGTGCTACATGCTTTTCATCATCTCATTTAACCTTCACAATAACATGAGAAGGTAAGTTCTATTACTGTCTCCATTGTATAGATGGGCAAACTAAGGCTCAGAGAGTTTAAGCAACTTATCCAAATCATCAGCCAATTCTAGCCTTCCCATTCAACCAAAATGTGAAGGCAAACCATGTCACTTTGCTGACTAAAACCCCTGCAGGATCCTTGGGAGAAACAAAATGAAGCAAACATTCCTTAGCAAAGTGTTTAAATAGTAATGCTTACAGTCAAATACTAAGTACTTTGTATGTGCTCAGTTTCATCCACACAGCTGCAATTCCTTACCACAACCCTACAAGATATATGTGCTTTTTATTGTGGTAGATGAATAAATGGCATCTCAGAGGGGATTTCCAAGATCACAAAGCAATTGTTGATGAGCAGAAATGGGATTCCAGCCAGGTCTATTTGACCCCAGTCCTATGTTACCCTCCTTGCTCCTCTGCCTTTCTTACAGCCTGGCCTCTGTCAATCTGTGTGATTTCAGATTCCCCCATTCCTTCTCCTCCCTTCATTCTACCCCTATACTCAAGCCATTCTGCAACACAGGCAATTTTGGAAACATTCTCTTCCCTACACCCAGAATTTACGTTTTTTTTCCCTTCTTGTTCACCTAGCAAGCTTCTACATATCATTTAAGACATAGCTTAAACAAACCTCTTCTTAGGAACCTTTGATCTTCCTCCCTGCTTCCTCTCCTTGCTGGAAGATAACTACTTCATTTCCAATGATACTCTGCAAACCGTTGTGAGGAAACTGCTACCTGACTTTATTACTAATATTTATTTATAATAGGCAGTGAGGAATCATCTATTGATTCATTTTGTTCAACTAATTATTCCTAAATGCCTACTGACGTGTCTTATATTTATCTCTTGTTTTCTCAGCTCTTAGCACAGGGCTTGACACTTAAATGTTCAAAAAAAATGGTATATGAATGAATGACTAAATAAATGGAGGCTTCACTCAGTAACATGAAGGGGCTGAATTAACAGCAGTCATTTCTGAATCAGACTATAAAGCTCCTGAAATATGGGTTGCCATGATTCACTTTCCCTCTCCATTTGTAGACAGGGCCTCCTTGATCAAAACACTGTTTTTCAAAAGATGCATTAAATAGCACTTGAACCCTTTTACCTCCTGAAAATTACAAGTAAAAAGGAAATTTTGCCAGGTTATTCCAACAGAGTGACTCTTCAAAGGAGGTTCTCTCTCTCTCTCACCTATCCTGTGTCAACCAGCAGGCGGGCTACAAATAACATGCAAGTGCGTCTAATAGACAGGCGAGGAAAGGAGAGGAGATGGCTGTTCTCTTCATTTTTTCTCGAAAGACCAAGAATTTCTCTTCTGTCCACTCTAATCTGGCAGCGCCATGCAGCTCTCTTGCCTATCCCCTCACCATCCAACCTTTCTCCCTAAGCTGCCCAATACTCACTCCCTGGCTCTCAGTAGCAAAGGCCTGCCCTTGCTCCCCATGGTTGGACCCTCCAGCAGGGTTGGAAATATAGATACCAGCTGCAGGTTCAGGATCCACCCAGGCCAGGGAAGGAAAAGAGATGCTTATCCTGTTTCTCATTGCTGTCCTTCAGAGCACACCCCCTGCCTGTGCCTGAGGTCAGCTGCTGGGGCGGGGGGGATGGGTGTGCATGCGTGAGCACACACATGTATATGTTGGAGGGGGTTCCAAGGCAGTAGTTGAGATCAGATCTGCCTATTTGCAATTTGTACAATCTAGCCAACAAGAATTCACTATTTTCCAGTCCACACCATATATATTTACACAGACACACACACACGTGCACACACACACACATAGGCACAACTACTGCTTCTAGATCAATTTTAATAATAATAGCTATTATTTATAGAACCCATTTACGTCAGACACTGTGCTAAATGCTTTAATGGATTATCTAATTCAATCTTTACAGCCACCCTCTGAAGCAGATTTTATCATTATCTTCTTTTACAGAGAGAGAAAGAAACCAACACTAAGGAGAGGTAAGAAACTTGTCGGTATTATACAGCAGGGACACTAGGATTTGAATTGAGCCCCCATAGCTCTTGAGTGTGAGGCTGGGGTGTGCGCCCCAGCCTGCAGGCTTGGCACGGCACTAAAGCACACCCCAGAACTGCTATTCCATTAAGCAGGCCCTTTCCTCCCAGTTACATTGACTTTCTCTAGATGAGGGCAGAGATTTGAGTGCACAGAAAAATGTCTGAGAGACCCGTGATGAGAATAGAGCTGTGAGCTGAGCCTTATCCCTTACGAGAGAGTTACCTTGGTGGCATTTATCCTTTATCCATAAATTCTTGTCTGTCCTAAGGGCACTGAAGCACAAGAAACATTGA
This sequence comes from Lepilemur ruficaudatus, assembly GCA_963574885.1. Taxonomy (NCBI): domain Eukaryota; kingdom Metazoa; phylum Chordata; class Mammalia; order Primates; family Lepilemuridae; genus Lepilemur; species Lepilemur ruficaudatus. The sequence continues at coordinate 14,009 of CAUYRT010020581.1, forward strand.
GACAGAATACAGAGTTAAAATACTGACAGAACAATGGCATAATTAGTTTGTCCAAAGGAATCTACGCCAACTACAATTTGGCTTGGTTATGCATGGAATTAAAATTTGTCTCTGCCAGTCACATTAGCATCATCATAAAAAAAAGCATTCAGACCGTGGCTGGCCAGTGAATTGGACCCTGGCAACTTATATAATTATTTTCTATGTGTCATATACGAAAATGATGCTAGTCCATTACTGCCAGTGGAATGCTCATTAATATTTATTAATTGATTCAGCAGACATTTACTGAATGCCTACTGTGTATAGACACTGGGTCAGGTTCTGTGTGCAGTACCCACATGAAAAGCTATGGTTTTGCCCTTTCCTGGGAGTTCATTATCAAGAAGTGTGGGCTGCGGGGTGGGGTAGGGGGATAAAATGAGATGATTAAGGATGGGCAAGATTAAGGCTCTATGAGGTATAAAGCACTCCCATTTTGGAGATTAGCAGTCACATTCTCATGAGGTAATCTGAGAAGGCTTCAAGGAAGAGGGGTGATTTTACATGCAATGAAAGGCAGAAGTAATGGAGGAAGGCATTCAGTGTCAATATTTAACAAGTTACATAAACTAGACTAACCAAACTAAGTACGAACAAATTGTTTTAACTTAGACAAACTGTTTCACCTTTAGAACAAAATTTAAAATTTTTAATACGATCTCTTGAAAAATTTTTATGACTGCTTAGTTAGCTCTCACTAACACAGAGAAGTTTAAGTATTTGAAAAATTAATGTACTCTTTCTACAGATACATTTTAATGTTCTGTTTAAAATAATTTACTTTCTAAATGCATGCATGGAAAGGAAAAAGACTTGAAGGGTATACACCACGATGTTCAATGAACTGTGATTGTTTCTAAGTATTAGGACTATGGTTAATATCATTTTCTTCTTTGTGTTTTTCTGAGTTTTTCAAATTTCCAATAATAAAGATGTATCTTTTCTATAACCAGTCAAAAGCATAAAAGTTACTCGAAATAGCCCTTTAAATGTTATGTTTTAGAGAAAGAGTCAGAGTGAGTAACTCAGCTCATGCGTCTAACAAATTCTTGAGTCCCACTCACTGTTCTTGTCATTATGGATATAGAAGTGAGTCAGATAAAGTCCTCTTGCAGAGTTTGCAGTCTATGGAGGAAAAAGAAACTAAATGACTTAACAGATAAATTTAAAAATATAGAATTACAACTGAGGAGAAAGAAATGAATAAGGTTCTGTGGAAATACTAGATATAGCCTAAAATACAGAAGGTGTTTTTTAACTATTTTGTAAACCCACTTAACTTTACTAAATAAAAACATGGTGACATCATCCCCTGTTGAAATAGTCATACCAATTCTGCATACAACTCTGAACTCAAACGCTACAGACAACTGCTTAATCGTCCAAAGAATTCTTCTAGCGTAGGAATAGTTTCAGAGGGTAATTCTTTTTCTTTTATTTTTGCCAGGAAAGATCAGCCTTCCTGTCAACAGCAGTGTTTGAGGTGTTTGGGGCTTTACCTTTGATGAATACATGACACGCCATGCTCTATGGGTCTACAGATTCATCACTCTCCAAATTTATAGGGATGCATGCAGTGTGAGTTGATAAATTGTTTTGTTTTGCCTTTCATCACTCACACGATATTGAAAGGACGCTCTCTGTATATCTTAGGCATCATCTATCAAAAATAAGGCTTTGGGGGAGAACAAATAAAATGCAATAAAAACTTGTTGAACTGATAACTATATAATATGAATGTGTCATCTCTGAATATGAAGGGCCACTATATGAGGCTCATATTTTATTTTTTTTAGCAAGTTTACATATCCGTTTCCCAGTGGTTTAGACTGCATTTTTGGTTCAAATGTTCACAAAGCTTCCCAAGCATCTTTGGGAAAGAGTGCTATAAATTTAAATGATTATTAATCTTACTAAATATATTCCCTTTTACTGGCATTTACTTAGGAGATCCATGGCTCCTTATGATGGATTGGTTTGGCAACTTACATGACATACTACTACATGAAATAAGAAGTTGGAGGAGCTTGATACTCAGTTTTGCTTTGTTTTGTTTTTAAAGGAAAACATCTCAATTAAACTGACAAGTAAATTGACCTTAAAAATTGGTTAAAAAGAGAATACTGGGACTTTATCATTGCTGGACCTGGCAATTTAAGTCAAGGTGAGAATGATAATTATTGCATTTATGGTTAACATTCTATTCACACTTCATCATGAGAACTACAAATTCCCTCTAATTAATAAAATGTTCTCTATCCAAGGCCACTAATGGCTATGAGTCCATGAAAATATGTTTGAATCTCCAGAAGGAAATTGTTCTCTAGGTTACAGTGTCTTAATTTCTTATCAGAGATCAAAAGCATAACAGTCAGTAACTCTGCTAAACAGACACTATAATTAAAATGTTTACCCCATTTTAGATCTTAGGTGATCTTCAACATAGCAGATAATGGGAAACCCGCCTTGCCAATACACAGTGCTCAATGAATGAGCAATCAAAAAAGATATTAAAACAACATGAAGATATCAAATTTGCCTTTTGATAGGAGATATTTTAAATATTTATAATTTTCAGGGCTATTGATGGTATGGGGCAAATGGGAATTTTTACACAATATTAGCAATGTTCAGCTCTTACAAAGAATTAGGTATATCATACCGATACAGAAAGACTTCTAAGGCATAACGTTAAGTGAAAAGATAAGTTATAGAATAATAACTATAATATGATTCAATTTATGTAAATGCCCTTCATGTATATGCAAAATGAGGCTCTGAAAGGTTTCATACCAAACTACCAACAGAGCTTGGGGCAGGAGTGGAGGTTGGGGCAGAGGGTGCGAGGTGAAGGGGCTTTCATTTATTACTCTAGATACTCCTGCATTGGCTAAACTTTGTAGAGCACAATATGTCCTCCTACTTCTTATGTAATTATTATTATAAAGAAAACATAGCTTTATAAAAACTTGGGTGGATGAATTACCTCATTCACAGTTTTGCGTAGAATTCCAAAACAGGCAAACACATCATTCCATTCCATTGAATTTATGGTTTGCAAACTGTACTCTGAAGCATTAAGAGTTTCTAGAGTCCTCTCCAGGGAGAAAATAAAGACTGCAGCTGGTGGGCATCAGACACACGTACACACACAAACACACAACCCTCCCCACCAACTCTGGCTTCCAGTTTTTTCTATCTCTCTTTCACAAATCAGAATTAAATGTAAGATTTTTGTGGGAGCAGTGTTTCAGGACTGAAACATGTTTGAGGGTTATTCCAACTCCATTTTGAATTTGTCCCTGTGACGACAACGTGACTGGCCCAAGGCCACATCGTAGTTGCAGAGCCCAGAGATCATTAGGCCTCTCACCTGCCCATACCATGTGGCCTCTATGAAACATCGGGGTCCTCTGATTTCATGTGCGTATCACCTCACCTGAAAGTCAGCAGCAGTCAGTACTAGAACCAAAGCTATGAGAATACCTCACTCTGCAGCTTTCCTATTCATTTCCTCTTAAATGTTTATATATATCTTGTAATACCTATATCAGTGTTATCACTTAGTCTTCTAGCTTCCTTAAAAAGGTTAACTTTCATAGTGATGATCTGAGTAAATACACAGAATGAGAAAAAGGTAAGTTTCTACTATTACACTCATGATAAAAGGATTACCAAACTAATTAATAAAATGACATTTATTAGCCAGTAAAATATAACACTAAAGTCACTGGGAGTATAAAACAGCTTAAAGGAGTCGCCTCCCCCACCCAATTAAGAGCTGACCCACAAGATCCAAGAGGGGCGTAACTCAAAGCAGCTAAAAGCACCACTCATTCTGCAGGGACCAACTGCAGCGGCGTATTCTCCCAAGAAAGCGGGTCATCGCCAGCCTCATCTGCAGAGGCAAACTGAACCAAAGACAGTTGCAGACCCAGAGAGGGCAAGGAGAAAGCCAACTCACTGAGTTATCAGTTACTGTTACACAATGAAAAACAGCAGTAAAATGACCTGACATAGACTACCAGACCCTCAAATAAGTCTTTTCTCCTTCCCCCCTCTTGCAAGAATCTTCCCTTCTCTGGATTCCAAGTCCTTTTTGTTTTTTAAATTGGCCTTAGTATCACTTACTTTAGCTCTGAATGATACATTGCCCAGTGCTGTGGAACAATTTCCTTGTGGGGAGTGTGTCTTCCCATCCATATCATAAGCACAAGAAGGGCAAGGTCGTATCTTATACAGTATCTTCTAAGGCCCATGAAACAAGTTAATGAGTATGCGGCCAACAAATATTATGGCAACCTACCATGTACCAGGACTCTCCTAAAAGGTAGAGATAGAGAGAGATGATAGTTTTATGTGTCAATTTGGCTAGGTTATAGTACCAAATTATTCAATCACTAACCCAAGTGTTGCTGTGAAGGTATTTTGCAGGTATGGTGAACATCTACCATCATTTGACTTTAATTAAAGGAAATTACCTTCAATACTGTGGATGGGCCTCATCTAATCAGTTGAAAGGCCTTTAGAAGCAAAACCAAGTTTTCTCTGAGAAAGTAGAAAATGTGCCTCAAGACTGTAGCATCAACTCTTCCCTGAGAGTCTCTGGCCTGCTGGCCTGCCCTATGGATTTTGGACTTGACAGCTCCTGCATCCTGTGAGCCACCTCCTTAAAATAAATCATATTCACTTACACTATGATATGAATATAACTCTTACTGTTTTTCTGGCAAACCCAGACTGGTACAAGAGGTGGGCAAGATGCAAGTTTCTGTTATCATGGAACTTACCTTCCTCTAGGCAAAAACTAAAAATCACTCAAACACATTGCTAATCAAAAGATATACAGTCAGTGATAAAACTGTGTAGAAAACAAAACAAGGAAAATATGACTGCATGTGGCTGGTGAGCTACTTATAGACTGGGTGGTCAGGGAAGGTGTCCCTGAAGCAATGTTGTTTAAGCTGAAACAGGGGTTGACATTCTCATTACTTTTTCTGTTCCTTCCATAGATCTTGTATAAAGTCATTTACATAGTATGCGCTCAATAAATTATTTTGAATAAATAATGAATAGATTAATAATATGATCGTATAGAAGATTGGCCATTCTAATTTTAGGTAACTAAAAAACAAGCCAAGTTTAAGACTTTAATGAGAAGAAAGTCTTTCCTCCAAGCTGAAATTACACCAACCTGGCGCTGGAGGCTCTTATTTTGATTAATGAATGGAGGTGACCAATTACGTCGTTTCAGGTATGTAATTGCTTTTACCTGCACTCATTTGAAAACAGTACTGACATGACACAGTTGGTAGACAAAGCACAAAGCAGAACAAATATCCCTTTCTGAACCTATTCTGCCCCCCTTTTATCTTCTCTTTTCCTTTAAAGCACAAACACACCCCCACCCTAAACCTAACAGAATTGATGGGTTATTCATGAGAATAAAAAGATTCTCTATTTCATTTTTCTTGTCTATGATTCTTACTATCTGACCAATCACATTACTATCTTTATTATTGAATGAGAGGTGTCTGTGTGTGTGTGTGTGTGTGTGTGTGTGTGCATGAGGGGATAGGGAAAGGAGGTGGAGAGAAAATTGGGGTTCCTCCAAACCCAAACCCAAGAGATGTCCTTGTCATCCAAGAGCTGTGACTCACATCATTGGGGGGAGATTTGGGCCAAGGGACAATTCAGATGGGGCAGCAAGACCCACATCTTCCTCTCGGGCAGCACTGACTTGCAGCTTGTTCCTTGGCATGTGTAAGCTGACTCCTGAGTGTGAAAGTATGAGTGTGTCAGAGCCGAAGAACAAATGTGGGTGAGAGCTAGGGCAAGCATGAGCCACGAGCCCCCTTCGGTTTGTTCTTTACCAGTGTTTCTCGGATTGCAGGTTTTCAAGTGATAGGTAAGAACTGGTGTTGAATCTGGCTTGAAAAAAAGATTTATTCTGTTCAGTTGAGTTTCAGTAGTCATGTCCAAAGCTAAGGGAGAAAATGAAAAAGCAAACGAGGTGCAATGGCAAAATTACAACTTCAGGAGCCATGCATAAGAAAGCCAGACTCAGTCGGCTCTTATTACAACTCAAGAGGAATCATCCTTGCTCTCCACAGCTCAAAGTCTAGATGCGTAGACAAAATTAACTCACGTGAAGCCATTCCATAACAGAGTACCTGGCAAGTGAGGAAGGGCAAGGTGCTGACTTTCCTAAAAGTTCAGAAAGTGTTTTTGGTCGAGATATGTCTTAAAACTATGATTCCACCTATTGGGAGAGATTAACAGAGTGAGGTAGGACTGTGCTGTCGGTCCTTTCCCAGGTTGTCACTCTGAGACCTCTTCCCTTCCTGTCTTGAGCTGTGATGCAGAAAGCGTGAGCAGAGGCTGGTCCTATGAACCAGAAGGTACTTTGCAGAATTTTCAGCAGTAGAGGCTGAACAGAGGAGGGAGTGTGTGGAGAGATAAGAGGCAGTGCTAAAGACTTAATTAACAGCTTTGCTCTGAGAAACAGAATACTTTGCCCAACAGGCTTGAACAAGGATTTCCACCATAGCAGGGCTGTGTGTCAGGGTAGGTTCACCGGTGATAGACTTGAGATTGTTTTTGAGCAAAGAAAAAAGGAAAGGGAAAGTCCATGTTAAGTCAAGCAGAGATAATAACACTTGGTTAGAGTCCAGAACCATAGGTTTTTAGAATTAAAATGGACCACAGAGGTAACTTAGTTCTTTACCTTTATTATTTCAGTAATGACCTTGAGGCCCAAAGAGAAACACATTTCACCTGCAGAAGGACCACCCTTCTGCCACCATGAACAGGTACTTCTGTCCTTCTGGTGGAGGCCACCCAAGCTTATTGATAAGTTATTGATAGGAGACCATTCTACAGAGCTTGTTTCCTACAGTCTGCTTTTCAGTGATAGTACAGCAAGAAACCATTTATAAATGAAACCCTGGTTTTGTGCATTTCATGTGTCAGCCTGCTGTGGTCCCACTACTCACAGTAATCCAAGATATGTACATAATTATAATACCATTTATTGAGGGTGACAATATGCTAAGCACTGTTGTGGGGATTTATAGGCAGTAGCTCAGAGAAGGATGTTAGGCAATAGATCAGTAGGTTTCCCTGTGACCCAACATTCCTGATGACCCCCTAAATGTAGGACATTCTGCACAGCACTACACATGTCCTCTCTGCCCCAAACATACACACACACCTTAAAGGCTCAAGCTACCTACCTTGTCTCCCCACTTGCTCCAGTATCTTGGAGTTTCTCTACCTTTTATGGGTGCTGGTATCCCAAACAAGTTTTATGGAGCTGTGCTCTCTTCTGATTTTCTGTCACCTTGTTTTGAGATGAATGCCCTTGGACAATTTTGTTCTGCACAACGTGTACTCTGTTCTTCTAACCCTAGATCAAATTCCCCTTGACCTTCAACTCTGTTCAGGAAGTGGAATGCCTTTGCCATATCCCTGTTTGAACTTGACTTCAGACGGCTTCCCACCACCTCCATCCTCTCTTGGTTCCTTCTCCATTAATGACTTTCCGCTGTGCAGAAGACAATATCATGCTTAGGCCTGCAGCTTGCACTCCCTTGCTCTGGTCTTGCTGCCCCTTCTTTCTGTGTGTCTGCCGCACTCACATGTGGCCGCTTCCTGGGAGTAAGTCATAACAATGAGTATTCGAATTTTTGTAATTCTTCCCATTGTAAGTCGGGTGTGGGAGCCAAGGCAGAAAGCATAACTCAAACAAATTTTGAACAGAATTATGACCTGCAGGTAATTCATGATTCTATTAATTGTTTATTCTTTCCTGCTCTGGGTAAGATATTATCTTCCATTGAGTCTTTAACCATAATAAACAGGCAGATAAGGTGACAGTGGAAACAGACTCTTGATTAAAAATCGATGCCCTGCAAACCTGCAAATTGGATAATCAGAGTAGATGGGACAGAGTTTCTCAGCAAACGGAATCATTGCCACATACCTCTCAGAAAATAAATAGCCACAGGTCTAAAGGACAGGAGATAAGCGATGACTGGAAAAGGGCAAAATATGCTTTAAAATGACGATTATGTCTGATAGCCGCCTAAATCCTTAAAAGCAGCGTAAAATATCTGGCCTTGAAGAGTAGCAAACAGCTAGCTCCGCTGCTCTTTTCCACCCCTTCTCCGCTTGTCCCTCTGGAACTGAGCAAGGTTTTAGTACCTTGCTACCGGAGCCAAGAAGTGAGTGATCGACACTAATGGGATTTTTAATCTTCAACCTAATTAACTTTGTTAAAATTAAGGCTTACTAGGAAGAATCAGCACAAAGAAATTAATTAAAGCAATGGAATTTTTGCCGGATTTAACAGCTGAGTACCGAGTATATCTATAACGCACACAGAGACAGGTATTTCCAGTTCATTTCCATTTTTCTTTTGTTGCTCTGGTGTTTCCATTTTAAAGAAAGTTTATGTTCCTAAAGCTGAGAGTGCACACCTTTGTCACTGGCAGGGGGACCACACTCTACCGCAAAGGGGGAATTTCCTGGTCTGTCAGTGCCGCTATATCCTTGACCTTTTTGGACTTGGTTTGCCTGGAGCTGAGCAAGATGTCTGGCATATGGCAAGTGTTACACATGTTTGTTGAGAGAATAGATGCATGAATGAGTAAATAATGATAATGGTAACTGTAAATACTTGATGGTAATAGGGGTAGCATTGATCACCTGCTTATTTTCCCTATTTTGTGATCATTGCATGAAAAAAGTCAAAGATAAAGGGAATGGGGCATTTTTTTTCCCTTGCAAACATTAAGCAACATGATATTTACAACATCCTGTAGTGCACAGAAGACTTTTTCAGAGCTCTGAGCACACCCACTACCAGTTAATATTCATGTTTACCTGAAGTGTTCTTAGTGAAAAATAAAGCAATACCTTTGTTTTGGATCATAGACAAATGAAATATTTTGGATGACTCAGCTTTGTATAGCTGTCACTGCCACAAAATGTTCCAGATAGTAATATCTGTAAATTTTTACCACAAGTTTCCTTGACTCAATATCATTGCACAGTGATCCCAACTTGAAGGTTTTTTTTATGACTTTGGGTCATCATCAGGAATAGCAGTTATTAAGTCACATGTTGTAAAGCAATGATACTTTCAGTGCACTAAGTTTCATAGGGCTGCAAATTAGAAAATTTTTCTTATGTTTCTTTTCATGAATATGGTGTTCTGCATGGAAGTTAAATTTGGAGAACCACCAGTTATACAGTTGGCCCTCCTGACGTACCCAGACTCAGCTGCATACATTCATTTCAAAAGTAAATTCTTAACTGGTCAGAAAGGTGCAAACTTCCATTGAATATAATTCACTTCTCCTAACCTAGTTCTTCTACTTAGTCCTTTGTCTAAACAGTAGAGTCTAAATAAATATGACGGGCCTCACTTAAAATTTATCCAATTAGTCTATTGCTTGTCTTGAGTTTTATGTGAATTTTTTTTTAGCCACTTACTGATAGATATTTATGGGGTCCCTACTCTATGGTGGCACCATTTTAAGCATTGAGAATATAGTCATTAAACGGGACAAAGTGCTTTAGTCTCAGGAATAAAGTGCTTCCTGATGACTGGATAACATGACGTAACATCATTTTCTAAAAAAACTTAATCAACTATTTTACTTACTTTTTTATTGTCAATGTGACAGTGGATTTTTTTTTTTTTTTTGCTACACATATTTTTTTAAAACTTTATTTCAATAGATTTAGGGGGTACAAATGTCTTTTTGTTACATGGCTGAATTGTATAATGGTGAAGTTAGGGTTTTTAGCATACCCATCATCCAAATTGTGTACATTGTACCCATCAGGTAACTTTTCATTCCTCACCTCTCCCCCACAGCCTCCTCTCTTCTGAGTCTCCAATGTCTATTATACCACTCTGTATGACCACACACACCCAATAACTTAGCTCCCACTTGTAAGTGAGAATACGCAGTATTTGTTTTTCCATTCCTGAGATATTTCACTTATCATAATGGCCTTTAGTTCTAGCCAAGTTGCTGCAAAAGGTATTTCATCCTTTTTTATGGCTGAATAGTATTCCACAGTGTGTGTGTACATATGTGTGTTTATATATATGTATATTATATATATACACAGCCCACTTTTTCTTGATCCACTCATAAGTTGATAGGCACTTAGGTTGATTCAAAATCTTTGCAATTGTGAATTGTGCTGCTTTAAACATATGAGTGCAGGTGTCTTTTTGATATAATGACTTCTTTTCCTTTGGGTAGTTACCCAGCAGTGGGATTGCGGGATTGAATGGTAAGTCTACTTTTAGTTTTTTAAGGAATCTCTATACTGTTTTCCATAGTGGTTGTACTAGTTTACATTCCCACCAATTGTGTATAAGCATTCCCTTTCCACCACATCTGTGCCACCATCTATCGTTTTTTGACTTTCTAGTGACGGCCATGCTGACAGGTGGTAGAATGGTGGGATCTCATGCATTTTCCTGATGATTAGTGATGTTGGGCATTTTTTCATATGTTGGTCATTTGTATACCTTCTTTTGAAAAATGCCTGACGTTAACATCTTGTGTGTGACCACACCCACGTGTACCTGTCTATACTTGCTAAAGCAACCTTGCCAACCATTTAGGAAATATGGACTAAATGGAATTCTCCTTTGAATCGTACTGAGTGACCTGGGTTTTATACAGTGTGAGACCGTCCAGTGCAAAACCTCTGAAGAACCTCTTCAGAGACTTATGGTTGAATTGAAATTTTGTCCTACTAATTATACAGAACAGTCACTTTAGGTTTGGACTCAGAGCTTGTACACTCTCATTAAATTTACCACCTGGCATGAGGTAGACTCTCAATAAATATTTATTAAATGAATTAATCATATAATACCCATAATGGCTCATTTGTGATATATTAATAATATATAAAATTCTCAGTAACATATTCTCTATTGCAACTTGATTTCTCTTACACTCTTAATTCAGCATTAAATGCTCATTTGCTTCCATTTTCTTTGACTAGTTTGCAGCATTAAAACACTGCTTTCTTCCCCCAAGCTTTGGATTTAAATATGCTAGCAGAAATTCCTATTAATTCCATTCCAAGTATTTGCACAGAACTGATCCACCATAGCCGTCTGCTAATGATGCATCTGTCATTTTATTGACACCCCTAAACAGCTTTATTCTCTTTTCTAATTAAGAGACAAAACTGGTATTGTCAGCTGATGAACCGACATTTGGGGGCTTTTGTTCTAATGTAAAAAGCAACACATTATGATGCTAAAACAAAAACTCAGGAATGTTAACAGAAAAGCCCACTAGACAAAATATATTTACATGTACGATTTGAATTAAGCTTGTTATAAGCCTAATAGTCATACAATATTTTGAGTTACAGGGAAAAAATATACACTGTGGCAAAATGTATTCAAAACAAAAAGTGCTGCTTCCTATCCTAACTGGTCATTAAAATTCAGAACAAAGGAGTCTCATGTGCTCACCAGACAATCAAAAAATCCTAAGGAAAAATCCTAAACCTTTTACATAATAAGCTGACCAAAATGCTGTGCTGAAATACAAGTTGTCATAGAGGTATTAGTAACATTCACATAACAGCTAAGGAAGAGCTAAAAGTTCTTACAGAAAAAAAAACAGAAAAGAGGTAAATAGCATGTTTTTAAAAGCTGAGAGAAAAACCCCCAATGATTTCCTAATGATTACATTAGCTAATTCCCAGAGAAATGACAATTACATACAAGTACAGGACTAACAGCTCACCAGAACGTTCTCAGGCAACTGAGGAGGACAGGCCATAAAAGCTCTATTGCCAGCACATTAAAAATCTAATCTAAAATCATTGCATGTCAGAAAATTAAGGATTCATCAAAATATTCCCAAAGGTAATGTGATGGAAGGAATGCATAAGAAGGAGCCACGCTCCTTGATTTCTTTACATAGAAACGTATCTTAGGATCTACATTTTAAAATACACTAAATACAAAATCTGGTCTGCCACGTGGTGTTTGACAGTGTTAGCTGTTCTTATTGTTATTATTATTGCATTGTCAGAATCAGCTCATTGCCATTCAAGGTTCCTTCCTGTGGTTTAAAGAAACCCTAATTCTAGTGAATTCTGTTTCTACCTGTCTTTCTGGATACTTCTGCTCTGGTTTGGCACCCTAGTTCCCAAGCTCGTGCCTTATACTTAAATTCTCCCTCTCTGCCTAAATGCTTAGGACTGAGGATTCAGTCCTAAGCCCTGACCTGTTTGTCTTGCTTTTACCGTCCATTCCACCCCAACTTGTCTTTCGTATCACTCTTGGGATAGGGACTGTGGGCCAGACCTGCCACACACGGAGCTCATGGTCATGCTCACATTCCTGCTTGTTGAGAAGCAGAGTTCGGGTGTGCTGTGAGCGAACAGCCTTTCCTCGGGCTGCTGTCTGCAGGCACCAGGGCTGAGAGCCTACCCATTGCTCTGCCCTAAGCCCCTAAAGAGTTAGACATTGATCCTCCACTTAGAGGGACAAACAGGGTTCATGTGGTCACTAGTCTAGCTGATTTATTTAACATCAATTCTTTATCCCTGGAAAAGTCACAAAACAAAAGAAGGTAACTATCCTGATCAAAAAACTCCTTTTGTGACAACAAAACCAATTTATTAGTTACAAATAAAATGCTGGCTCATCTGTCATGATGCTGTGGACAGCCATGGCATCTAACAAGCACCACTTCCACCAGCCTCATGGGAGCTGCCCCGTGCTATATGGCCCAGTCACTGGGGTTTAGTTGATTGGTCCAGGATGGGCATCTCACCCATGCTAAGCCAAGCAGAGCATTTTTTTCTGGAATATTTTGAACAGTCAAGAGGTAGGGTGCAGGTGGTAATATTCAGAGCAGAGCAAAACAACATCAACAACATCTATGGTCAATATGTGGTCACACGGCTGCTGCTAGGAATGATCCTTCCACCCATGGAGAAATAAAGAGGAAAATACTACCTTGAGGAAG
>CAUYRT010020582.1:0-50622 GCA_963574885.1 Lepilemur ruficaudatus
ACATCAAATCCTCTTGGGCCATACCTAGGTGATTTGTTGGGGTTTGTTGTTGTGTTATTGTTGTTTTGAATGCACAGTATGTTCAGTGTAAAGTATTTCCATAGGACAGACCCTGAGAAGAGACTCTGGCATTAAGAAAAATTCTTGAGCACCATGGACAGCTACAGCTTTCTTCTCCCAGTTTCGTAGTTTAACAACACTCAGGGACCAGTTAAGAATTCCTTCAGGGCTCATAATCCATGTGTTCACTGGGGAATCCCACCCTTGAATTTTCAGGCAAGGCTGTCTCAAGTCAGCACTTCTGTCATCACGCCATTGTTGAACAGTTTCTGTACCGTCTTCTGCAGGTTCTGTCACAGTATCTGGCAAATTATCATAGATTCTAAGAGTAAGTGAAATTGATGCCCCAAAAGCCCAAAATCAGCCTGATTGGGTTTTGGAGGGACATACCCAGGGGTTTTAAGATGCAATACAGCAAAGCAGGGATTACTCATATTTCTTGCTCACAGTACTAGCAATGTAACATTTACTGGTTTGTCTCTAGCCTGTTTCATCCAGTTTTGCTACCTCTTTGGCCTCTGTAGGAATTTGATTATGTGAATCATGTCATAGAGCTCCAGCAGGATTTGGAGGGACTTTAGAGTAACCTCCATTAAAGACAAAAATCCTGAAAGCTGATGTGCTTGAAGTCACATAGCAATGCATGTATTTCATGTATGTGTTGCTAAACATGGTTTCTAGGTGTGGTCAACTCTATTATATGCACCAATGGGAACCCAGAGAGAGTGTAATTCACAGAGACAGATAATGTCATAAAATAAAACCTTCTTAGTCATTGAGATGGTTACGTGAAGTTTATCTAGGTTTGAAATCCATTTTATTTCATCAGTGAACTTGCTGATATTCCTGAAGATTTGACCTTAATTGAAAAATGAAATTTTCCATAAATCTCTAAACTCGATCCAGTCTGATTTCTTTTTTCTCCGCTTTGTTTCTCACCTATGAACCCTTTCTCTTCTGCCATTAATCAGGGTTTTAAATGCAGACCCTTCAGCAGTCTTGTTCCTCCATTTCTCAGTCTCCACTGTCATCCTGCACAGCACAGGTCAAGGGAGCAAGATGGTTAAAGACAGAACTCTTCTCACCTGAGAGCATTGTGAAGAATGCAGATAAAACAAAAAATGGTGTGGAATAGTCCAGGTCAGACATGAACCAGAATTAAGAATCCTAAAGAAATTAATATTGAGTAGCGAATCATCTACAAGGATTTAAGATGTTAGCCACACTTCCTCATCCACTAATTTAATAACAAGAGTGTTGCGATAAGTCCCTGGAGAAATAGTGAGACTCTCTTGTCCAAAGCGCAATGCTAGAAACCAAGGGAAAGAATGTCTTGTGACTGTGAGCACCAGGATAGCAAACTATGCCCCAGAAAACTTCAAACAATAGTCTTAGCAGTTCATGCCCAGAAGGAAGATTCATCAGGGACCTTGGCATTTGGGGTATCATATGAAGGAGAGGTGGAAGAGAGCTGGGTGGGACTTACTTCATGGAGGCCTTGATTGCTTTCTGCCAGTATTCAGTTTGACAGCTTATTGCACAATGGCTCCTCTTTCTCATACAGCTTGAAATGTGTCAAGGGAAATGTGTCCCACTTTCTCAGACCAGCTCTAACATTTCAAAAGCCAAGAAAGCAACATAAATTCAGAGAGAGTCATGAGGGAAATAAGTTGACACCACACTTTAAAGTTCCAGAAGTTGAAGAGGAGTAAAAATGGGTCATCTTTTAATGAACTAATAGAAAGGCCTTCCTGCAGTGGGAACTCTTGATCCAGGCATTTGAGTATGCATGAGATTCATTTCAAGGTCTAACATTCAGTGTCCCTGGTGCAGTGACCATAAACCTGGCTGACAGTAAGGGCCACAGGAGCCAGTCAAGTAACATAGTGATGCTGCAGCAGAATTAAGTCAACAGCTGTTATTCTTGTCTTCAGCCATTTCAGTCTGATGAGATCTTAAAACATGCATGCAATTTTTTCTTGTAACTAAAATTTTTAAAAGAAGTTTCATTTAGTTGAGTCACTGAAAAGCTAATTCTTTGATGACCTGGTTATGGAAAAGCCTACTCCAGCATCATCATGGCAAGAGGCTTCAGACGATTTTAGTCATAGAAAAAGAGGAGAATCTGTACGGAACAACTAAGAAAATATTTTAAAAGCCAGGGTAAAAAATTCAGAATCTCAAACGATATATTAGGCCCAGATCAGGTAAACAGGATACTATGTAACTCTATTGTGAACACTTTAACATTTGAATGTAGATGGTTTCATATAGACTAGCGTTTTTCTAGAATCCATAAAATAATCAAATAAATAGGATTTTTTTGGTTATTATAATGTTCTTAATGACCTCTGAAGAAAATATTTTGGCAGTATCTTTTTACTGATAAATGCATTTTATCCTGGTTATTTAAAAATTAGAAATCTATATATGGTAATTCTTGGTTAATCAAAGAATTAAATTGACCTAACCACTATTTCAACATAAACAGAAGTGTACCGGCCTAACTTGTGAGGCATCTTTCTCCCATGAAACCTTTGTATATGTCTCTTTGTGTTCTAACATTCCTATTTTCTTTTCCAAAACTTGAGAACCAGTGAGTCAGCAGAGAAATAGGTTGCAGAGAAATATACTGCAAAGCTTGGAGCCCTTCAGCCTGTTGTCCAGGGTGCTAGTCATTAACGCTTGCTTACCTTCCAATTCTGCCTCTATGTCTTAGCAAGTGATATAAGTGCACCTGATGTTCCCAGAAAGCTCTCACTGTCTCTGGCCAAGTCCATCCATTATCCAGAGCTCAGATGTCAGATTACAAACAACTCTGAGCTTCTGGAATAGCACCAAACCGGGTTTGATGGGGGATAACAGAACAATGGTGGAACGAACAACAAATGTGTGTTGTGAAGAATCCCCCTCACCAAGCAGACAAAAGTAACTACAGTGACTGGGAAACCTAGAAACCCAGAGGTTTTGGTAGTGCCACTATCTGACCAGACTGCAAGCAGGAAGACGTGACCGAGGCCAAACAAAGAAGACAATGGAAGCAGAGAATATGTGGGGAATTACAGACGGTAGGGAAAGAGGCTGTGGGGATGAGGGCAGTGATGGTGGCTATAAACTGTAAACACTGAGCCCATGAGAAAGAAAAGATCAAACTGGGGAAGTGGGAAAATGGTTTTATCAAAAAGCTATCATAGATCTCAGCAGTCTCTCAAGACATGATTGGCCTCAAGGCAGGTATCAGACATCAGCCCTCAAATAACACTGCTATGATGGGGAGGGTCCTATTTAAAATGAGGATAAATCAAATCACCCCTGGGATCACGCAAGACTGTCACTGCATACAAAAGTTACTGAAGGCCTCCAGACACGTAGCTCAATAGTGACTGTAAGCTCCAGGAGGCCAGGAGCCTTGTTCTGTCTATCACTGGGACCCACACGGTGCCTGGCACGTCATAGGCCCCCAATAAGTATGCTGAATAAAACAATGAGTAAGCCGTCATCATGGTTATGTGGTAGAGCCTTTGGCTATAGAATACGGTAAACACATGCAGTTGAATTGGGGGTAAGCGTGTTGTACATGTCGTCCTGCAATGTGGACTGAGGAAGGTAAAACAGAGAAGTAGAAGCAAAGGAATCCCAAGAGTGACTTGAAATGGGCAAGCCTGGAAAACCTAGCCTGATAAGGATGCTATTTGTTTTTCTCTGTTCTATAATAACTTTAGGAAAAGGGATGCTTTTCCTAAAGTCCTTTGATTTTACAAGCTTGTTGTACATTTTGTTGATGTAAAAGCTGGCATGCTTAGCTGAATGGGGGGTACCTATTTTATTTGAGTATTTCTCAGTGAAAAGAGAGAATACCTTTTACTCCCCTTCCCTCAATGACCTGAAATTCAAAACAACTTGAAAAGACAAATTTTTAAAGAGCAAATCAGAAAAATAACAGACTTTTTTATCAGTTGAGTAATGCATGGGTATTTTCTGCTAGGTGCTTTGATGGGTTTTAACTTCTGTAAATAGTCGGGATATAATGCAGCTATATAAAAATTGTTAGTTGCTTATTCATTTCAGAGAACTCATTTATAAATACTCTCCAACCCTTTGAGTAGCATGTAATAGTGTGGACTGTGCCTGGCTTCAAACACAATGAGGGCAGGTTGACTGTGCCTACCGAGGCTGGTCTTGTAGATTGCTGAAAAATAAAACCTTTGACTTTTAGAAAAAACCCTTACCACAGAGCTATTGGAGGAGTCGTGGTGTTGATTCCAGAGGACAAGCTATTGCACAGATGGATGCAGAACACTTCCCAAGAGGTTGCATCCCTTTTTAGTACCTCAGGGAAAGATTATTTCAAACCTGAGTCCTGCTTGAGGATGCTAGATTTCTCTCCAGCTGGGCAATTATACCTCTAACCTTGAAGAGGCAGGGTTAATATCTTTGATCACCTTTCTGCCTGTCAATGTATTATCTGAAATACTATTCGGAAAGCAAGATGTTATTAAAAATATAAGAGGAATTTGGTATATCCTGCAAATACTATATAAAACATTCAAACTTAACCATTAAAGTGCATGTCATAGGGGTCGGAATTCTATTCAAAGTCTGATATTGGGGAATACATCAAGAACAATGGCATCTGGTACCAAGTGTCTAGAAGTGTTAATTTTCTGATGATGATGGTGGTGATGAGGATGGAGTTTGGAGGAGAGGTGGAGACATCTTCAAAGTAGATTTTCCGCCACCTCTTCTCATGTAAATTCTTGGACTGCTCTGTATACTTTGACCTACGTCTCCTCATTTCCCTCCTCCTCATCCCACCCCTGGTAAACACTGTTTATTGTCTGTCTGTCTACAAGCAGCAGATATGCAGGACGAACAAGTCTAACAACCTAATGTACCACTTGAACACTGTACTTAATGATAGTGTACTGTATTCAGGAGTTTGGCTAAATGAATACAGTGTAGCTGTTCTTGCCACAGGGGGAAAAATGGGAAACTGTGTGAGATGATGGATATGTTAATTTGTTTCACTCTCATAACCGTATGCTGTATATATGGATCACATTCATGACATCATTGTGTACCCTATATAGACACAAAACACTACTTTAAAAAAATTCTTGAACTAGTAACAAGGAATGCTCCTCTTCCATACATGTAGTAAAAGGGGACTGGGGGAGGGGTGTGAGTTGCAAAAGGGCTGACAGTAGAAATCACAAACAAGGCTTAGATAATAACTCGGAGGGTTCCTGAGAAGCTGATAAGACTCTAGAAAGAAGAGTAAAGAAGAAAATGATCTTTAAAAATTGAGATAACCCCTGCAGAGAAAGGCTACTTTCAGTCTTTGATTCAGCAGTCAGTTATGTAAAAGGCTACTGACACAGGTTTAGGGCCAGGCTTGGGGTCCTGATCTTGAGACCTGCCCCCAGCCTTGCTTGTGCTTATTCACAACTTCACAAAAGGATGGTCATTCACACACACACACACACACACACACACACACTCTCTCACACACACACACTCACATTCACACACACAGTTCCAGATAATCTATTATTTTTTAAATAGGAAGGGGAGTGTTATTGTAAAGCAACTTCCATTAGTGAAAACCTTGAAAATGTGAAAGAGGAATTACTTAATTTTTAGAAGTTTTATTGAATGTATTCAGAAGTTCTTAGTCCCAGGATATTCTCAGGAGCTATTGTGGAACTTCATTTACTAGCTGGCTAGATCCAGGTTTTACAAGAGTACTCTGACCATTCATGAGGATCTCCCAACAATCAAGACATACCCTTACCTTCTTCTCCAAAAGGTACACTTTACTTAACACTTGTAACTTCTTTTGAATATTTGCAGTTCTTTCCAGAAGAAAGTCAGCATCTTAGAAATTAGTATGTCCTAAGGAATTCAGGAAGAATATAACAAATCTTCAGGGGGAGAAAACTCAATCTCATAATTAAGTAAGGACTTCAGAACATGATTAAATTTTGTAGGGCTGTTAGTCAGGGTAATATTCACTGAATTGATAGGCTTATACAGTAATGCTAATAAAAACCTCTTAGAAACACATTTTCAACTTATAACCATGAAGGACAAATGCAGGCGTTTAATTGAGCACATCTCTAATTATCAAGTCAGAATGTTTTTTACTCAGTGGCAAGTAGACATCACTGTTAATATTGGGTGAGAACATAGATTCTTGGTGATATGAAATGACGGCAATTTTAGGTCTCAAAAGTGCATACTATTCATAAAAGTGGTTGACAAATTTAAAACTGTAATTTATTTCTGCATTCAAAGTATCATTTTAGAGAATATGAGTAAAAGTATGCCCATTATTTGAAAAAATTTTAAAAGCATGTCATTTTTATATATAACAACCAACATAGATTTTAATAGCTAGATCAAGTTGAAGCCTTTCTGTTGGTGGCATGTCCCCATTCTCCCAGAATAAAAACTTCCTGTCTCTCTTCTGACTTTACAAGAGCACTCACACTTTCTTCCTTCCTTCATTCAACAAATATTTATAAAGCATCTACCAATTGTCTAGGTACTAGGCGCTAGGATTACAGCAGTGAACAAAACAGGTGAAGACACAATAAGCAAAGAATTATCTAATCCAATGTTAGCTAGTAATAAGCACTATGAAGAAAAATAAAACAGGGAAAGCGGACAGACAGAGATGGGGTTTCTGGTTTAGACTGGGTTTTGAAAAAGTTTCCCTAGAGGTGACATCTGAGTACAGACCTAAATTAAGTGAGGGAGTGAATCATGCAGATATCTAGGTCAGTGATTCTTAACCAGGGGTGACTTTGCCTCTCAAGGGACATTTGGCGGCTGGAGATGTTTTTAATTGTCACAAGTGGGGGGAGGGATGCTACTGGCATCTGGTGGATAAAGGCCAAAGATGCTGCTAAACATCCTACAGTGCATAAGATGGGTCTCTCTAACAAAGAATTATCCAGCCCAAATGGCACTAGCACTGAAGTTAAGAAACCCTGATCCAGAGAAAGTGCATTCTGGGCTAAGAAGAAAGTAAACCCGCGACGGGCCCTGAGATGGGAACTTGCTTGGCGTGTTTGAGGAAGCCCGAAGAGGTGGGTATGGCTGGAGCACAGTGACGAGGAGATCCATATCAGGAAAAGAATTTGGAAGGTAGCTCAGGTGAAGGTCACATGGAGTGACAGTCAAGACCTCTGCCTCTCCGTTTGCCAGCTCTGCTTCCTTCCCACTTTAGTAAGCTCCGCAACTCTCCTAGGAGAACCAGCTGGCCTTGCTAGCAGATGTCCTATGAAGCTGACTCTGGGTTTTTGTGGGAGACAAGGATTTCACATCCGTGTTTACCTACCCAGTGAATTCACACCCATCTTGCCCTATGATGAGGGATCTGAGAGTTGGCTTTCCAAAGGTTAGAAAGATAATTTCACTAAAGTTCTGGAATAGAGCTCTCCAGTGCAGTAGTTACTAGTCTCATGGGTATTTGAATTTAGTGAAACTGAAATAAAATTTGAAATTCAGTTCCTTAGATGTACTAGCCACATTTTATTCCTAATAGCTATATGAGATCCTTGTCTTAAGCCTTGAACTTCAGCTGCCTTCAGTCTCCTGGACCATTTTCTGTATTGCTCTTTTCCTGGGCCTCCTTGGGCTTTTAGTGCTGAGATAACCAATGACCTCTTGGAAGGACAGATACCCCAGAATTGTTCAGGGGCACAGTAAAGCTTCTTGCACTGTTGCCAGGCCTCTTAGGATGACATGTGGAAGACTGCCAGGGTTATGCTTGATTAGCTAGCCCACTGCGCTAGGTTTTTTAAAAGAATGGTTCATAGGGGATCCTGAAGTCCTTACGCACTGGGAACTTGAGTTTCGAGCTCGAGTCTAGTTTGCATCATTCCTTCTCACTGTGTTATTTTCCACTTGCCCACACTGCAGCTTCTATTTTGCTTTTCTGCCCACACAACAGAGATCTTGTTCTAATATATGAGTATTACTCAGTGACTATGTTTTCTAACTTTAAAAATAAGTTTTAAAGAAAAAAGTATCTTCAGAATCACAGATAGAAATTTCATATTTCTACTTAGTACATTGGCTGGTGTGTCCTTTGCTTTCTTTAGGTGTGATCTTCTAGAAATGTAATACCAGCCATTATCCTTATATCATGTAGGCAGCAGCTCAGATTTGAAAGGACAACAAAACTAAGATAAGAATTAGGCTCTTCAATCAGTAGAGTTTACCCTCACTCATAAATTTTTTAAGCTGTCGGTAGCAGATGTCTTCTCTAAATGTTTATGGCAGTGGTTCTCGGATTTTGTGGTCCCAGGTCCCTTTTACACTCTTGAACATTATTGAGGACCCCAAAGAGCTTCTGTTGTGAGGGCTATATCTTTCTGTATTTACTGTATTTGAAATTAAAACTGGGACAAATGTAAAGCTCGGGAGAATCCAAGCACATGTTACTTTAGCCATCATGGTAGCCCCTGGAAACTCCACTGTGTGCTTGTGAAAGAGTAAGAGCAATAAGGCAAATAGCGCCTTAGTGTTGTTATGCAAATAGTTTTGACCTCACAGACTCCTCAAATGGAAACGCAGTGACCCTCAAGACTTCCCAGACCTTACTTTGAGAACTGCTAAGGAGAGACAGGTATTTTGTGCCTAGAAAATATTTTTTTCAGCTACCGCTGGGTAACCTTCTCTTGGCTTTCAGTGACCAAAAGATCTTCATGGAGAGGAAAGGAAGGAAATAGCATCTATTAAGCACATTCTTGGTGCCCGTTCCATATCCCCCTTCCTGCCCCCCAATTCCAGCTAATCACCAGCCTCACTCTAGCGGCCTCCTGGCTTATCTCCAACCCTCCTGCCTTACCTCCTGTCTTTTCTCCACATTGTGGCCAGAGCAATCTTCCTAAAACCCAGAACAGAACAAGTGTGACCTTGACCATTCCAGCTGTCCTCCAGATGACCTTAAAACTGCCCCCATGGCTGACAAGGCCCGTTCATGCCAGGCGCTGCTGACCCCTTCAACACCACTTTCCTTCTTTCTACTGTCCCCGCCCTCTACCTCAGTCTCACATGCTAACCATTTTTAGTTTGCTGAACACCTGAATCTTCATGCTCTTTCATTTGAGCCTTTAAATGTGTTATTCCCAGTGTCTGGGACCTCTCAGCCATTCCTGGCCAAGACCTGTATGCCCCTCAGGTCACCCATCCAGGAAAACGACTTTACCACCCCACTCCCATAGTCCGGTGAGATACCGCCCTTATTTGTCCCCGTGATACCTGGCCCTCTCCCTGTTGTAGCACATGTTACACTGCAGGGTAATTGTTTTCCTTAATTATGTCCCCTTACCTGAAAGCACCCTAAGGTAAGGGAACATGTCTAGGGGTCATTTGCATCCTCTGCCCTTAGGATGCAGAGGACAGACAGAGGGTGCACAGTTGCTGAATGATGAATGAATGAATCAGTCAGCTTTTTAAGTACTTCTTTTATGCTTCATAATAAATGATTTATGTGCATTATTTCATTCAATCCTCTTAACTAAAGTAGACACCATTTCCCCTAATTTAGTGATAAAGGACTGTGGGCTCTTTACTTCCATTGCCTAAACACCACAGAAGCTAGGAAACAGTGAAGCTGGGACCCTAATCCTTTTCCTACCATCAAATGCTGAAAAAAAGGGATCACCAAAACGGGGACGACTGACAGAAAGGAATAAACCTTAAGGTAAATTCTCCAAGGGAGAATGCAGGCAAAGAATCATTCTGACAAAGCAGCTGGGTCCTCTTTCAACTTCTAAGTGACATTGCTGGAATATTCCTAACCAGACCTCGGAGGAAAGCCACTGAAAATACTTAAGGGAAACCGATCTGTTTCATCTTGAAAATACTTTTCCGGTCGGCAGTCTTGAAAATATCTATGCTCCTATAGATTTATAGCCTTACTAAAAAAAAAAAGAAGAAGAAGAAGAAATTTTGGTTTTTTAAATATATTCTGAGAGATCCAGGAACATGAAGGTTACACTGACTTATTTCACACCTAGTGGAAAATTCTTATAAGTCTTTTCTTCTGACAGTTTCTTGTTACACTGATTAAATCCCTGTGAGTTGTTTTCTTCCAGTTCAGCCTGTTGGTTTGTGTTTATTTTTCCAGAAAGAACTCAGTGAAATTCTGAAAACAGAAAAGAAATTAAAAATATAATTTTAAAGAGGCATGTTCATAATGAAAATACAGATATGCAAACACAGAAGAAAATTTAAATAATTTCCTGTAATTCTACCACTGTTGGTATTTTGAAATATACTCTTCCCATCTGTCTGCCTTGCATTCTTCGCCCCCCATGCACGAATGCATATATATTTTTTATATTCACCAATATAGTATCATGTAGAACTAATTCTTGTGAAATCAGCCTATTTAATTTAATTGCAAGTATCTTTTCATGTCATTAATCACCTGTCTCTGCTTCTCAAACTTTAATGCATGTGTGAATCAGTGGAGAACTTGTTGGAAATGCAAAATCTCAGACCCTCCTACAGACCTGTCGCATCAGAAACTGCATTTTAACAAATTCCAGGTAGAGGTAACAATATTGGTCCACAGACAACATTTCAGTAGCAAATCTTGACATCTTTTCTGAAGATTGCACCATGTTCCCAGAGTTGATGTAGTTAAGTTTATGTAACCGAGCCCTGTATTGTCAAACATTGGAGTTATTTCCAATTTCCCTGTAAGGATGAGGCACATCCTCATAAATATTAGCACATATCTATCATCGACCTGTGAGTAGTTTGCTAGATCATATATATTTTAAGGGAAATATTAACAATTTATTTTTAAAGAGTCCAAAAGAGTAATTATTTTACCTCATAGCACATAAGACTATAAAATGTAGCCATGGCACTTCCTGTCGTATGTCTGCATTTTCTCTTCTCTGCAGTGAACTAAGAAAGAACTTTCTTTGATATTTTGGGTAATTGTGATCACAGTGTTGTTATTATTTGAAATGTCTTTCCCTCTGTCTTCTTCTCAATTCATCTAATTTTATCCACCCTTTAACACACAGTTTTAATCTCGCTTCCTCCAGAAAATCTTTCCTAACAATCCATCTTACAGTGAGCTCACTTGCTAAATATTTTCACTGTTATTTTCTGAGCCAATTATCTCAAAGCACACTTATCTACTTTCTCCTGATGCCATTTAAATGTATCACTTTAGAACCTCTCATCTCCTTGACTGGATTATAAATGATTGAGGGAATGGATGGATCTTCAGTGTGCTTCATGCAAGTCTCCTGCAAGCCTCTCACGTCGGAAAGGGTTAGTTGCAGTAGAGAAAGCACTGGATTTGAAATGAAAATGCCTGTGTTTGAGGCCCAGCTCTGTCATTTACTACCTGTATAATCAAAGGGCAAGTAATATAACCTCTCTGAGCCCTAGTTTTGTCATCTGTAAAATGGGAACAATATCAGCACTACTTACTTCACAAATCACTTAACAAGGCTATTGTGCAAATCAAGATTATAATCCATTGTATCATTTCCCAAAATCTAAATAAGTCATTAAAAATAGTTTCATGTTAGAGCTCGTCTCTAAATTCTATCTAATGCATGCAAATCTCTCTCTCTTGCGTGTGCGTGCCCTCTTTCTCTCTCTCTCTCTCTCTCTCTAGCATGCGCACACACACACACACAGAATATATTTCAGGCTCAGATACCTTCACCCAACAGCAGTATCTAGCAGAAATTGAGCAATATTGTTTAGTTTTCATTGCATTTATTTACTTTCTATTTAAAATTACATTATTATTTATTTTGTAATTGACAAATAAAAACATATTTATGGTATACAATGTGATGTTTTGATATATGTATACTTTGTGGAATGGCTAAATCAATGAATTTACTTATTTTCTATGTATGGCAAGAAATATTGATTTTCTAGTTATGGTAGTAATATGAAATGCATTTTTATACAAATTTATTTAAGTAAAAAAGAGATAGGTCAATTTAAAGTAAAAATCTTGGTACATAGTAGAGCATAAATTATGACAATATGGCAAATATATCATGATGATGATATAAAAATGACTGAAATTTGAGAAACATCTAACTATAGGAAGCCACCTGGCAACTGTAAAGCAAGATGCAGATGTCAGTTGTTATTTTAGCTATTATTATGTAAACTACCAGAAGACTAGTTCTGTTGGTTGTTCTCCAACAGAACCCAAGATATAATAGATGCTCAATAAAAAATTCCTAAGTGTGATTTAAAATAGACCAAAAAGGCTGGGTGTGTTGGCTCACACCTGTAATCCCAGCTCTTTGGGAGGCCACAGCAGGAAGATTGCTTGAACCCAGGAATTTGAGGCTGCAGTGAGCTGTGATTGTGCCACTACACGCCAGCCCGGATGACAAAGCGAGACACTGTGTCTGAAAAAAAGAAATTGACAAATGACTATCCGTTGTTTCATCTTGCAGAAATAGCCAAAATGCACCAAGAAGATAGGTTTTTTCTGATAAGGAAGTTAGATATAAATGTAGAGAGAGGGTTTATCAAAGTAACTGGAATGGTTCAACATATACCAGTTCCAATTGGGAAAAAGTGGTTAATAGATGACTTGGTATCAAGACATTTATCTTCATTATCAAAAACAAGAAATATTTGAGGACCATCAATTGTACAGAAAATACTTTGCTGGGAAAGATTTAACTAAACCCTGCATTCATGGGAAAAACAAAAGGTTCACTGTGCTCTGAATCAACATGATTACTGCAATTGTATTAGAGAACTCAAAGCAAGTTCACATAGAATTTTCCATTTAACTCTACAAAAATCTCTCAAAAAAGGAGCAGGTCTTATTAATTCTATCTGGATATGAAGAAATGAAATCAGTCAGAGAGAGATTAAGTGATTAGTCTGATATCATGTGGTTACTTATAGCCAGAATGAAAAACAAGAGATTCTGACTCGATGCACCTTGTATCTTTGTCATTGGTTTCCATCCAGGATAGGCTTCTTCTTGTCTGGGAATATTGGATGATCTGACTGAAGTGTTCTGAACTTGAATTGTACAAAAGTGGGATTGAATTGGATGGATTAAATTAAATGGTGGAATTAAATTAAATTAAGTGGGATTATGATGAGGCCTGATGTGATTGGTTTGAAGATAGTAGACAGAAATGAGACTTCACTTTGAAAGATGCTGCCCAAGCTCCTTATACAAGCTGACCTGAAGGAGTCTTCTTGAATTCCTCCTCTCTTTATAATCAAAACCGAAGCAGGAGAATGTGGTAGTTAAAATTTCAGACTCAGGAGGTGAATGGACTTAGTTCTAAATCTTACTTCTACCATTATCTAACCTCTCTAGTTCAACTATAAAATGGGAAAAATAATAGTACTTACTGCAAGTGATGGTAATAAGGATTTAACATGGGAAAACTAAGAAGGCGTTAAGAACAGTACCTGCCTGTGGTATAGAAAATACTAAGAAGATGAAAATGATTTGTGAAAGGGAAATTATGAGCTAATGTTTTAGACATTTCTGATTCCTCTGGGGCTCACTGTCCTGCCTCTGGAGTAGAAGTTATTGTCCTTATTTCAGATGATGGCAGTGTCCTTTAGATTTCTTTTGTTTCATTAACAAACTATTATCATGAAATTAAAACAAAAGTTCTAAACACAACATTTTCCATCAGGTCCCAAAACCCTCCCTTCTAGGAGACACCAGTGGGAGATTGGGCAAATAGCAAGGAAGAGAAAGCAGGCAAATAAAGGAAAGCTATAAAAGCATCACCACTGGGGATGATCAGAGTGTGTAGCTTCGGAGGAAACTGGGAAATGGCATAAAACACCCACGTAGTAGGCCAAGTAATGGCCCCCCAAGGATGCCCACGTACTAATCACCAGAACCTGTGACTATGTTACCTTGTATGGTAAAAGAGACTTTGCGGGTATGATTAAATTAATGATCTTGAGATGGGAAAATTATTTTGGATTCCCCAGGCAGGCCCAAAGTAATCTCAAGGGTCCTTATAAGAGCGAAGCAGCAGGTCACAGTCGCAGAGAGGTATGAAGGTGCCACACTGCTGCTTTTGAAGATGAAGGAAGGGGCAAATAGCCAAGGAATATGGTCAGTATCTAGATGCTGGAAAGACAAGGAAATAGATTCTCCCCCTAGAATCTCCAAAAACAAGGCATCTCTACCACCATCTTGATTTTAGCTCAGTAGGACCTGTTCCAAACTTATGACCTCCAGAGCTATTAAACAATAAATTTGTATTTCTTTTAGACCTCTAAGTTTTTGGTAATTTTTTATAGCAGCAATAGGAAATGAATACAACACATCTCAGAGTGTTCTGAGAGTTCTTCTACCCAAAGGGCAAGAGAGCTGGGGTGTCTAGGTGTTGACCTCTATCAGTCATTGGCCAAGGGCTGCCGGGCAGGGAGTGGTAATTCCTTAGCACTCAGCTAAAGGGAGGTAGACACCGGCGGTTAGAAGGCAGCCAGAGCCCACTCTGGGGAAATGATCTGGGCACCAGCAGAGTCTGCTACAATGTGTCCTTTATCTGCCTCCTCCTTTTTAATCTGTCTTCACAGTCATCTCACATGCAGATCGTCCCTTACAATCAATCCACCAGCACCCAACAGGTTAATCTTCCCAGAAGAGATAAGGCTTTAAGTGGGTGGTTCCCTTTCTTAAAAATCTTCAATACTCCCATAAAGAAAGATCCTTACAAAAGAAGGCTCAGATGTCAAATAATAAAAGTTAGGGCTGCATCCCCTGATACTTTAAGCTTGGTCTTTAAATGTTTAAGTATGGGTGTGCAGAAGCAGCAGCAGATGTACTTGGATGTCTATTTGTGTACAAAGTTCCAGGTTTGGCACATGAACCTTGGGAGTCTTGAAATGTTGATCCCTTAGGTCTGCATCCTTAGAATAGCAGTAACACCATGAGGAAGTGAGAAAATTGATTTGAAAATGGAGAAAGTTAATTAAAGAAAACAAAATTTAAGACATGTGGTTGTCAGTTGACACTAGAGAAACCAAGCCTGGGAAATTCCGAGTTCTGCACATTTACAGAATGTCACAGGTATATTTAGATAAACCCAGAAGCTAAGGAGATCTAATTGCTGAAATAACTTGCAGCCCACCAAAGCAAGGACATTCAGCCCTCCTACTCTGCCGACCCTAATGGGAAGTGCTTGGACTTTCAGAGATTTGTATGAGAGACTTCAGGCTCAAATGACCCCATAAAGTTTGTCTACCATCCTCACATTGATTTTTCCAAGCTGTACTTACTTTGTGCTTGCTTTTGTTGGTCCAAACTATGAAAGTGTAGAGAAATGAAAAAGAGAGTCTATACATTTTTAACATATCAAAAAATCAAAGTAAATATGCTTTAAAACTAGAACAGAAAGTGCTGATGCTGAAAGGTTTTTTAATCCTTGTTTCAGAATAAAGGTAGGGTAGGGGAAGACAGAGCCTAACAAAGGAAGGAAACTAACATTTCCTAAGCACTGCAAAAGGTGTTTAGTTCACATCGGCCTTCTGAAGAAGACAGTAATATCTCCACTTGGCAAATTATTACACTAAGCTTCAAAGAGGTTCTGTCATTTGATGTCATAAAAAGAAGCAGTTGGTCATTTGGGATTTGAGTCTATACCTATCTTATCCATCTCCCATGTTAGACGTAACTTGCATTTAATAGTGCTTTTCAAAGCATTTTTCTCATGCTCTCTTCAAACTTCATCTGTGAGGCAGATATCAATTGCCACCCTTTATGGATACAATTACAAAGGCTCAGAACTGTTTTGTCCAAAAAAGATCCATCCAGTCAGCAGTGAAACCAGTCTGGGCCACGGAGCTCAGGTCTGGGGCCCTCTCCAGCCCATCTTTGTGTCCAAACCAGAAGGGGCTGAGTCACCGCTGGCCTGAAAGCAGTCAGTAGCAGACAGTTCATGTCAGAGAATCATTCTGGTCAGAAAATAATTAACTAAGTTTTAGTTATTTTTTTCTCAATTATTAAATTACTGGAAGGTCCTTAGAGAAAATTTGGAGAATATATAAAAGGAGAAAATAAAAATCATCTGCAATATCACCACCCATAAATAATCACAAGTATTAATTTGACACAATTCTTTCCAGTGCTTATAATACAGATATGTATGCATATTGTTAATATATTTTTAGAAAAATAAAATCATGCTGCATATAGCTTAATATGCTCATTTTCTAATTAACATTAAACTGATAAGAACAGATACTACACTTGATCTTAGCCAAAAGGCCGAGAAGTGATTCTGATTAACATGATGAATATTTTCCCAAGTCATTAAGTAATCTTACAAAACTGCCTCATATACCATAGTAATACATGAATATAACCTTAATTTAATGAAACTTTATTCACTTGCTGTTGAACATAATCATTCCTGGTTGTAATCTATTACACACGATGCTGCAATTTTGGTATCTAAGCGTAAGTTTTATATTTCCAACAGCAGTGGATGAGAAGGCTGATTTCTCCATTTTGAGTGTTGTCATTTTAAAACCTTGCAAGATTGATAGGTGGAAACAAACTCTTCTTTGATGTGCATTTTTCAGATCACAGCCAAGCTGAGCTTGTTTCCCTGTGTTTACTCTACCAGGTGTTCTGGTTCCCATGCAGTCCCAGGTTTGTTTATGTGCTGCCACAGTCCTCAGAGACCCAGCAGTAGGCATCAGATGTTACAGTGATTTCCAGAACTCCTGAGTCAAGCCACTGACAGCACCTGAGTGTGCATACTTCTGGGCAGGAACCAGGTCTTATTCATCTTTCTAGTCCTCATTCCTGGCTCTGAACCAGACACCTGGCAAGTTCTCAGTATATTTGTTGAAAACATTCCAACAGACCATATGTTCTGATTTTGGCCTTCTCACTTGCTCTGTGACTTTCAACAAGTTAGGTCACCTCTCGGTGTCTCCATGTCTTCAACTATATATGAATGGAAGCATGTGCCAAACTTTGTGAGCAAAGTGATAGAGCCGTGGTACTACTTTCATCCGAAAGGTCTCTATGTGTGGGTGTATGTCAGCTAATCAGGATTCCTTTCCTTTTCCAACACAGAGAATGGAGAATTCCGTGTGTATTAGAAATTTGGGTTTGTAGTCCCCTTCCGCCTTTCATGCTGATGTGCTATAGCTAAAGCAGATTTTTTTTTGCTTCTCTTTCTATCCTCAGAGTCTAACACAGTACATGACACATAGGAAGTCTTATAAGGAGTGAACAAGTGAATGAATGAATGAAGTCATTAATGATGAAGGGATGAGTAAATGAAATATTAGAGCTAAAGGAGATCTTATAGATGTCATTTTAGGGGTCATCTTCTTGGTTACCATTTTATTTTTGTAAACACAGCCATGCTAGTTAAGTATCCCTTATCCAAAATGCTTGGGACCAGAAGTGTTTCAGACTTCAGATTTTTTTCAGATTTTGGAATATTTGCATATACACAATGAGATATCTTGGGCATGGGACCCAAGTCTAAACATGAAATTCATTTATGTTTCATATACACCTTATATACACAGAATGAAAGTAACTTTATACAATATTTCTAATCATTTTGTGCATGAAACAAATTTTTGTGTTTTGACTGTAACTTGTCACATGATGTCAGTTGTGGAATTTTCCATTTACTGCATGATGTCAGCACTAAAAAAGTTTTCAGATTTTGGAGCATTTCAGATTTCAGATCTTCACTAGCACTCTGGGAGGCCCAGGTGAGAGGATCACTTGAGCTCAGGAGTTCGAGACCAGCCTGAGCAAGAGCGAGACCCCATGTCTTCTCAAGATAGAAAAATTAGCCAGACATGGTGGCGCGCGCCTGTAGTCCCAGCAACTCAGGAGGCTGAAGCAGGAGGATCTCTTAAGGCCAGGACTTTGACATTACCGTGAGCTAGGCTGATGCCATGGCACTCTAGTCCGGGCAACAGAGCAAGGTTCTGTCTCAAAAAAAAGAGAGATTTCAGATTTTCAGGTTGCGGATGCTCAACCTGTATTAGCATCTTTACCTTATAAGCACTTGCTTGAATAAACATAAATTGTTTAAATAAAATAAATTTCAATAAATAGCCAGGGAAACTTAATATGATAAAAAATTTATATATTAAAACATTTTTGTTCATTTTTGTTTTGCTTTGTTTTGTTACTGGCCATGATATTAATACATACTTATATATATTAGAAGTATAGAATTTTCACTTTTTAGAGGAAGCACACCATGTAGGAAGGAATGATTAGATTAGAAATTTTTTTTCAGATGAACTTTGCAACCATATAAAGAAAATTGTAAAGTTACTATTTTAGTTTCTAAAGCTAATTGAAATGAATACTTATTAGGCCAATGAAAAATGGAAAATATGAATTGTATCTTCTTCAAGGATCTTTTTCTTAAAAAGATGAAGATGCTTATTTTAATCTGCTAAACATGTGTAAAAATAAATGTTTAGCATATTATAAGAAGTAATGAACATACTTATTTTAACTTGCTAATGTGTATTATTAAATGTTTAACTACTTGGTATGATAATACAATATTTCTAAAATGACAATTAAAATGATAATTTTAACTAAGCTAGTATAAGAAAACTAAAATGTTTAGTTATGGAACTCACAAATTTTCTTGTCTCACTAATTTATACAATTAAAATTGAAAGACTTTTTATGCCTTTCTCAATTCCCAAATGAGTTTTCTAGTTAAAACAAATTAGTGCCAAATAAAAAGTTATTTGTTAAATAATTGCAGAAATTGTCATTACAATTTTAAAAGCTGTTGCTGCAACCACTTAGCTGAGGAACTAAAATAGTTCATTGATGAGATCTTAAAGCATTGACAAAAATGTTGTTTTTTAAATTTCTTAGAGCCATTGTGGATCATAACTGCTAAATGCCTCAAATATTATCAGTTACTCTTTTTGGCAATTAATAATTTATCTCAATACTCATTATAGAGTACACTTAGAAGAAAAATAGCTAGAGATGGCATATGACCTATTGGGATCTATCTATAAAACATTCCAAGCCAGTACATGACCAAGATATCTTATATACTCAGTTATTTAAAAACAAAAACTCAATTCTAATATGATGTCATTGAGGTTAAGTTTAAGTTATGTATTTGAAATTAAATTACAGATTTTTCAAAGAAAGCCTATACATTTTAATTTTATATTTTAAAGCATGTAATATCTTTGCTACACATTAGGTTTTCTTAAAATTGCTCTATTTTTAGAATTTCTACTTCATGAATGAGACATGACTTTTTCCTGGATGCAGTATTTTTTTATCTTCCTGAAAATATTAAAAATAGTTTTTATTTAATATAATTTAAAACCTACCAAAACTGTAAAAGAATAATATAATAAGCACCATAAACCCAAAGTGCAGCTTAAGAAATAAAACATTAAGGAGATAGGATCAAGGTGGCAGACTAGACACAAGTAGCATGTGCCTTCTCCACAGAGAGGAACCAGATGAATAAGCAGATTCTCACATGTCAAACAGATCATCTAGGAGAGAATGCTAGGATTCACAAGGGAAGCCGCAGGAAGCACTGAAAATAGGTAAAGAGAGGGCTCAGGCCAATTTGCTTGACCAGGGACTGGCTAAGAGCTGGGAGAACCTGCTGGATTTAAGGAAATGGTAAGAGAGAAGCCTCTAGAGCTCCACATTCCAAGACAAGATTTTATGATCATGGGTACAAAAGAACACTCCAACTCACACAGGTCTTGGGTCTAATGTAGGGAGCTGCCTGGAGATGTTGCACAGAGATGTTGCTGCATAAAGTAAAAGCAGGAAAGCAGTGCTAAGAGGGAAGTTTACAGCATTAAATGCCTACATCAAAAAGTAGAAATATCACAAATTAACAACCTCAAGGAACTAGGAACACAAGAGCAAACCAAACCCAAAGTTAGCAGAAGAAAAGAAACAACAAAGATCAGAGCAAAACTAAATGAAATAGAGACCAAAAAAACAATACAAATGATCAATGAAATGAAAAGTTTGTTCTTTGAAAAAAGTAACAAAATTGATAAACTACTAGCTAGACTAGCCAAGACAAGAATAGAGAAGACCCAAATAACAACAACAACAAAATAGAAATAAAAAAAGGAAACATACAACTGATAGCTCAGAAATACAAAATATCATCAGAGACTATTATGAATAATTATATGCTCACAAACTAGAAAACCTAGAGGAAATGGATGAATTCCTGAAGACATACTACCTTGAGATTAAACCAGGAAAAAATAGAACTCCCAAATAGACCAATTATGAGTAGCAAGATTGAATCAATAATTTTAAAAAATCTCCCAACCAAAAAAATCCCACGACCAGATGGATTCACAACCAAATTCTACCTGACATACAAAGAAGGACTGGTGCCAAACATACTAAAACTGTTCCAAAAGATTGAGAAGGAGGGAATCTTCCCTAACTCATTCTGCAAAGCTAGTACCACCCTAATAACAAAGCCAAAAAGGGACACAACAAAAAAAGGAAACTACAGACCAATATCCCTTATGAACATAGGTGCAAAAATCCTTAACAAAATACTAGCAAAGCAAATCCAACAGTACCTCTAAAAGATAATTCACCATAATCAAGAGAGTTTCATCCCAGGGATGCAAGGATCATTCAGCATATGCAAATCAATAAGTATGATTCACCACATAAGCAGAATTAAAAACAAAACATATGATCATCTCAATAGATGTAGAAAAAGCATTTGATAAAATCCAGCACCCTTAACGATAAAAACCCTCAACAAATTAGGCATAGAAGGAACATACCTCAAAATAATAAAATCCGTATATAACAACCAACAGCCAACATCATACTGAATGGGGAAAAGTTGGAAGCATTCCCCCTTAGAACTGGAAAAAGAATGCCTACTCTCACCACTTCTATTCAACATAGTACCAGGAGTCCTTGCCAAAGCAGTCAGGCAAGAGAAAGAAATAAAAGGCATCCACACTGGGAAAGAAGAGGTCAAACTATCCATATTTGCTGATGATATGATCTCATATCTAGAAAACCCTAAAGACTCCACTAAAAAACTCCTCAAATTGATAAATAAATTCAGTAAAGTCTCAGGTTGCAAAATAATGTACACAAATCAATAACATTTCTGTACACTAATAATAGTCTAGCTGAGAGTCAAAGCAAGAACTCAATTCCATTTATGATAGCTGTAAAAAAACCCTTGGAATATACTTAACCAAGGAGGTGAAAGATCTCTACAAGGAGAACTATAAGAAACTGATTAATGAAATCATAGATGGCACAAACAAATGGAAAAATATCCCATGCTCATGGATTGGAAGAATCAACATTGTTAAAATGTTCATACTGCCCAAAGTGATTTACAGATTCAATGCAATTACCATAAAAAATATCAGTATTATTTTTCACAGATCTAGAAAAAACAATCCTAAACTCTATGTGGAATCAAAAAAGAACCCAAATAGCCAATGCAATGATAAGCAAAAAGAACAAAGCTAGAGGCGTCACACTATCCGACTTCAAATTATACTACAAGCCTATAGTAACCAGAGCAGTGTAGTACTGGTACAAAAGTAGCCACATAAACCAATGGAACAGAATGGAGAACCCAGAAGTAAAACTATATAACTAGAACAAACTGCTTTTTGGCAAAGCAGATCAAAACATATCCTAAGGGAAGGACACACTATTGAATAAATGGTGATTGGTAGATTGAATAGCCACATGCAGAAGAATGAAGCTGGATTCCTATCTCTCATCGTATACAATAATTAACTCAAGGTGGATTAAAGATTCAAATGTAATACCTAAAAGTATAAAAATCCTAAAAGAAAACCTGGGAAAAAAATCTTCTGAACATCAGTCTAGGCCAAGAATTTATGACTAAGACCCTAAAAGCAAATGCAACAACAACAACTAAGTAGACAAATGGGACTTAATTAAACTAAAAAAATTCTGCACAGCAAAAGAAATAATCAAAAGAATAAATAGACAACCTACAGAGTGGGAGAAAATATTAACAAATTATGTATCCAACAAAGGACTAATATCCAGAATCTACAAGGAACTCAACTCAGCAAGAAAAAAACAACCCCATTAAAAAGTAGGCAAATGAAATGAACAGGCATTTTTCAAAAGAAGATATACAAATGGCCAACATATGAAAAAATGCTTAACATCTCTAATTATCAGAGAAATGCAAATTAAAACCACAGTGAGATACCGCCTTACTCCTGTCAGAATGGGCATTACTAAAAAGTCAAAAAACAATAGATGTTGGCACATATGTGGTGAAAAGGGAATGCTTATATTAATACAATGTTGGTAGGAATATAAATTAGTACAACCTCTATGGAGATCAGTATGGAGATTACTCAAAGAACTATAATAAGTATTATAGATCTACCATTCAGCAATCCCATTGCTGGCTATTTACCCCAAAAGAAATCATTATATCCAAAAGATACCTGCACTCATGCCTATTACAGCAAAATTTATAGTCACAAAGATATGGAATCCACCTAAGTGTCCATCAACCAATGAGGGGGTAAAGAAAATGTGACATACACACACACACACCATGGAGCAGTAAGAAAGAATGAAACTTGGATGGAACTGGAGGCCATTATCCTAAGTGATGTAACTCAGGAACAGAATAGTAAGTGCCACGTTTTGTCACTTATAAGTGGGAGCTAATCTATGGCTAGTCAAGGACACATGGAGTGTGGACGTTGGATACTCAAAAGGGAGGAGCGTGGGAGGGAGTAGAGGATGACAAATTACCTATAAGATACAATGTATACTATTCAGGTGGTGGGTACCAAAGCCCAGACTTCACCACTATACAATATATTCATGTAATGGAATTCAACTTGTACCCCACCAATGCTATCTATTAAAGTTTTTAAAAAGGAAAAATAAAACATCACACAGTTGAAGTTCACCATGTACCCATCCCAGTCACTTTCCTTGTTGCCCAACTTCCAGAGGTAGCCTTCTTCATGGGTCTGGTAGGTGGCTAAAATGCATCACTTTACAGATTTGGTGGATAAGTATCAATCCTTAAAGAATATAGAGTAAAGTTTTCACATGTTTCTAAACTTTGTGTAAATAGTGTCTTAATGAATGTGGTCTTCTGCAATTTTCTGTTTTTAAGTCAACATTGTATTTATGAGGCTTATCTGGATTGAAATACTTAGCTCTAGGTCATTCATTTTAAGTGATTTATGGCATTCAATTATATGAGTAGACTGCAATTAATCTATCCCTTCTCTTTTTGATGAAAAATTAGATTGTTCCTAGGCTTTTTGCTACTAACAAATAATGGTGCCATGAATACGTGTGTGTCTCCTAGTGACACGTACAAGAGTTTCTCTGAGATAAATCTCTGCAAATGGAATTGCTGGTTGATAGGTTTGTTCAGCTTCAAATTTGCTGGATATTGCCAAATTACATTTCAGACTTGGTTGTACCAAGTAGTTTTTCTTTTTAAGTTTTTTCATGATCTCTTTTTTCCTCCAGTCTTTTTTTTCCTTACTCAGTTGTATCATATTTAAGGGTGAAACCCAAAAGAGCCTTTTGAAGTCCTGTGTGAGTGATGGGGACCAGAGACAGGTGTTAACTCTGGGTTTCACTCTAAGACAGGGTTTCTTAAAAGCAGCACCATTGACTTTGGGGACTAGATAATCCATTGTTGTGAGGGCTTTTCTCTTCTCTGCATTGTAGGATGATCAGCAGCTTCCCTGGCCCCTACCCACTAGATGCCAGTAGCACTACCCGCTCCAGTCATGGAAATCAAAAATGTCTCCACAGAGTAGGTTTTTGAATGTAACAAGATAAGTCAACTTGAGTGGTAATATATTTTGGGAAATCAGCTCACTACAAATTGTGACTGTAAACATTGTACTTACTGTAAATGCTTTGTAGTTTTCCCTCAATAAAAAAAAAAAAGAAAAAAAAAAAAAAGAAAACTCACTGTAGGTGGAAACACTGATCACACAGTGCCCTAATCTGAATCGAGCTTGGAAATGAAAACTAGTAAATAAAGTAAGTTGAAACAAAAAAAGAAGTATTCAGATTTGAAAGGAAAAAGGAAAACTATCATTATTTGCAAATGATGTGATATTTTACATACAGAATCCTAGGAAATCTGCTAAAAAACTATTATGAATAATAAATGAGTTCAGCAAGGCGGCAGCATATAAGATCGATATACAAAATAAATCGGATTTCTAAGTTTCAATGGCTAGTTTTATGTGTCAACTGGACTGGGCCATGGGATGCCCAGTAATCTGATTAGACATTATTTCTGAGTGTGTCTGTAAGGACGTTTTCAAAAGAAACTAGCATTTGAATTGGTATTAAGTAAAGCAGATGGCCTTGCCCAATGTTGGTAGGCATCATCCAATCTGCTGAGGGCGTAAATAGAACAAAAAGGTTAAATTTGCTCTCTGCAGAATGTTTGAGCCCTGAGTGCTCTTGATTCTTGGGCCTTCAGACTTGGACTGGATTCTATGCCATCAGTTCTCTGGCTCTCAGGCTACCTACATCCTAGGCTTTCCTGGGTCTCCAGTTTGCAGATGCCAGATTGTGGGGCTTTAGTCTTCATAACTGTGTAAGCCAATACCTTATAATAAATATATAGTGCTTTCAATTTATTATATATATAGACACCAATGTACTTATCAATTGCTATTTTTGACTAACACAAAGTCTACATTAAAAAACAGGACAAATTTCCATTTCTTTGGAGATTTGTTTTCCCTTTTGTAGTTATTATATTTATATAACTTCTTTAGAGTACATTAAAAGTATTTTAAATTAATATAATAAAATAATGAATTTTTAATAAACAGCATTATACCATACATTATTTGATTTGAAAATTACTGCTGCATGTGACCAGTCACTTTTAGTTGCCTATGATTAACCGAGCAGTTGTTAAAAATTCCCCAAAGAAATAAACTGTACTAGTAATAAATATTTTCTTTTATTTCTAGTTATGGTTTTCTATTTTGTTGGTAGAGAGATCCATTTATATTTGTTGAGGGAATTCCAATGATGTTTGTCTCACTCATGAAGATTAGGAGCTAAGACATCTACTTTACTCACTTGCCACTTAATGTATTCTGGCTACGTGAAGTGGCAGCTACCTCTTCCTCTTTCCTCAGCCTACTTAGTAATTTGAAATGTGAATCAGGAAGCACCATGTATTTTCAGAAAACAATATAGTTTATTGGAGAGTATATTGAAAATGAGGGTGTGTCATTTAAAGTTTTGTTCCATAAGTGTGGGCCAAGTGGCTAACTGAAGAATATTATCAATTATTTTAGCTAATCTTAGTTCTTTAAATTGAAAAAACCTAATGGCTCTAAAATATATTTAAAAGAATTTTGGACAAATAAAAAATTGAGTCATTGGTTATTCATCTAGGTAAACCTATACAAGATACTATATTTTATCTGACTTCGAAATATATTTATCTGACTAGTAGACTTGGGCTGGGTCAGTATCTTATGTTAAACTGGATTCTTCCTCAGATACAGCAAATAAATAAGGTTGAAAATATTTGGTAGTGGAAGATTACTTTTATACTACCTGGATATTTGGTATCATTTACAAACAAATAAATAAAAATCTCTAAAACAACTCACAGATCTTTGGGAGATAGTTGCACAGGCTGGTACATTTATGAGTGTTAAGACACTCTAAGACAAATGTTCAAGCGGGCATTGAGAAAGAGTTTGAAATAGAAACATATTTTACCTTCTGATAAGCAAGCATCCATTACAATACTTGTCATGCCAAAAATTCATAATAATTGCTTTACTGGGTATATAGAGAGTGCTTGGTACTTTTTTATTTAAGTGAAATTATAGCCAACAAATATACTTTGTATGTTAATTTTTATTAATTTACACTTAGCTTATATTTCCACATTATATAAATAGAAATTTTTTGTTTTACCATATTTCTATAAGTTACAAGGTGAATTTATGGAATGATAGTAAATATAGTATGTTCCAAAAATAACATTTTTGATATGACGAAAGTGGTGATAAGGGTTTAAAAATTCTCTGCTATCCCTTTAAGTAGTTATAAAATAGCCTATCACTAAGATTAATTTGAACCTACTGTGACTTATAAAATAACTGAATGTGCAACCAACTTTTTAAAGGTCACAGAGAATTGAAAAGGAGTGGATGGGCAAGATGGTTAAATGCGTTTTTTTTAGGTATGAGTTTTCCTGTAAAGCCTTAGAGAAACCTTTGGCCCAGAAAGTAGTTGAGTAGGGATTAAGTTCTAGCACAAAAAATAAAAAAGTTTGTTCCCTGAAGGTATTATAAGGATCCCAGCTGTTGGGGTGCATACACCCTGGTTATGATTGGCACTGAAATGTCAAAACTCAAAATCCCAAGCCACTAAATTGCCTGCCTTAATCAGGCACGGCTTGTCTACCCCCCACTGCTCTGGATCAGCCAAGAGCTGCCTATCTCAGTTCCTTTCAATCTTTTGGCTGCAGAGACGTCTTCTTTGCCACTTCAATTATGCTCCTCTTCCCCTGCCCCGAGGATCTTTTTTCTCTCTTATACTACTTTATAAAACATTTACTTTTAAAACTTGTAAAATTCTTTTTCTTGTTAGCTACATAGTGATTTAAAAAAGATATATGATCATTGAATCAATCAAAGAGTATAATTTGACGTTGTATATCTAGATCTGTCAGAAGAGACATATATAGATACATTATAATTTAACAGTGATTAATAATAATAGCTTTTCTAATGCTATAAATACAGTAATTTCCATATGGACATGTATACTCACATACCACAAAAGTGTGTGTATATATGCACATATATAAAGATATGTGTGTATATGAAACTATAGTATGTATATACTTTTATATATGTATTAATAGTAGATAGTGAGCATCAGAGACAGAGAGAGAATTCATAACATGCCAGGCAGGCCTTGAAAGCTATTTACATGGGATATCTTTCTTGTTAGAGTTGATTCTTCAATAGGCAAATATGTTTTGCATTTTTTAAGTTTTTGGTCTTTATAGGTAGTCTCACTTGTCATTAAAACAAACAAACAAAAAAAAAGAACTGCTTTGCTGATTCATTCTAATGATGGGTTAAGACTTTTCCTTCAGTTCTATAACAGTCAAGTAAATTCTTCCAAATGCTTTGCACATGTCATAAGGTTATTGAATGATCTAGAATCAAAAGTTTGCATGAAAAAAAATCAACCCTACTCTTTCTTATCATTGTCCTATAAACCAGTGCATTTTAATGTGCATCATCTGGCAAAGGTGTTAAAATGAGTATTCTGATTGACAATGCTCAGAGTAGGTCCTAAGATTCTCTATTCCTAACAAATTCCTGGGTGTTGCTGCTGTTGCAGTGTGAACCATGATTTGGGGGACACAGTTGTAAATGAGTACAGTTGTAAATAATTCCTCTTTGCTCCTGTATACAACCTTTGCGCATCTCACTGGTTTTTTTTGTTTGTTTGTTTTTTTGGTAAGTTTTAGGTTTTGAAAAATCTACTCAAGTTCAAAGCAATTTCCTAGCTGATTAAGCAGTTTTCCTCTCACAGTTCAGTTCTGATTCAGCCTCAGAAACTTAAGGTGATATTGTGGGGGCACCTTGGTGTCAGCTTCTTCAGCCAGGTTGAGCAGAGTTAGAGACAACAATGTAGGGAAGCAACAGAAGAATGCCTTCAAGATAATAGGAGGAGAAAAGGAAGCAGGAAAAAAATGCTTACTTGATATGTATAATATGATATTTGCCAGCTGTCCAAATTTTCATTCTAATTGTGGGCTTTTCAAAAAACCTCATTATTGAGGATTTCCCATTTGTAGTTTCTTGATTTCCCATTTGTCATTTCCACTTACCTCCTCTGGTTATCTGCTAACTGACCTGCTTCTCAGGCCATGGGTTTAAGCATTCTCTAATGATCGCTTTGGTCCTATAGGTAGTACTCAGGGGGGAAGTGTCTTTCAAGATCACCTAGGACTGACACACTTTTGCAAAGTCCTCATTGCCTATTGAAGAACATCAACATTTGCCCTACTGATGCTCATGGTGCATGGTGCTCCATGCAGCCTGTCTCCACCTTTGCCTTAGACAGGCACCTCCCACCAGCCTTTTGACATTAGCCTTCTTAGGCATGCATGCGTCAAGTATTAGTCCTGGCATCCCACATATTAAACTATTCTACTAATTTTCTTGAAGCAATTTCATCCTCAGAAGTTCCCTGAAGGTGGCAGAAAAAACATCTACACAACTTTCTGAAGAAATCCTTATGCTTTGATCTTATTCTCTTGAATCTTTAAGCCTCTTCTCATATACTTCAAAATGTGTTGTATATTATGGCCAGAAAAAGAATTTTGTTAGTTTATTTATATTATATTGTATGTAAACATGCTGGCATTTTGCTTTAAAATGTGGGTGTGATTAGTATTCATTGTTTCTGGCTTTGTGTTTTCAGTCAAACCTTGCCAGAGATAACAGAATCCCATTACAAAATCTTATTCTATATATATTATCTCATTTAATCTTAACAACCCTGTGAGATAGGGCTATTATTATTCTTATGTTAGAGATGAGAAAATGAGGTATAAAAATAAAGAACTATACATTGAAGAATAGCAATGTGTGTTGGTCTCTTGTTTATGGCACATATTTATTTACCTTGTAAGTGTTGTATCCCATCTGGTGCTTGGGTGATGCCAATATTCTATAATGTCAGGGGCTCTGGTTGATGGAGAGCATGATACAACCAGTGAATCCAATGACATCAATCCACAGCCTTCTTTTCCTGGGCAGTAAAACGTTTTATTGGAATCCAGGCTGTGTGAGTTATTATGGCAGTGTATATGGCATTCAGTTGGTATATGGATAGTGCTAGCAGGAAGGGAGAGAAAACAAATCTAAATGCAAATAAATGATCTTTTTCAGTGATAATAGATCTGTCTCCTTCATGAAGGAAAGATTTTAGGTTTTCTCAGAAGCAGATCTTGAAATAAGAATTAAAAGGCACACAGCGTATTTGAGAAGGCAGGGAGCACAAGTGTGGAACAAGGACAGTGACACATGCAAGACAAGGCAACCATGGGCAACTGTACTTAATCCCAAAGAGAAACTGCAAACGTGGATGCCTCAAAATAATCCCTCAAGAAGGGTGAAAAAAATGGGGCATTCATACATGAAATCCTGAGAATTGTTAGTTAAGGATTACGATGAAGTATTAATTCCTCCAGTACTTCTGGCCTACAGATGCAGGCCAAGCAACTCAGCTGAGAGTGGGAGCCGGGTGACAGTGGTAGAAACACTCAGTAACAAAGATGCACATACTAGCAGTAGGAACTTTGCCAGTGTGTACTGGAAAGCTGGAAAAATACGGATGGAACTCTGGCAACATCTTCTACAGAAAAGCATGTAGGGATAGCTGGGAACTGCTACGTGGAAGGTGCACCTGGTAAACTGATTTTGGAAGATTGATTGTTGATCACGTTACCTTTTTGTTTTCTCAGAAATAATTTTATTTGGTTTGTAACCAGTTCCTGGGTACCAAGCATAGAGCTGGACTCCTCAGACAGAAGGCATATACAGATTGCAAACATGAGTTCTCAATGGAGGTCATGAGCAATGTCAAGGGCACCAAGGTGCCTTTTTGGGGACTTCAAGAAATCATTCTCTCATGATAGGAAGTTATGCTCTCATGCTCTGTACAGTAATCTTCATGCAGTTAAATATTATATCCATCACTTACATTATATATGCAAGTGGTCTTTGCCCACATTGGTCTATTTCCATCAGTCGTTGTCAAGTTTGTGGGATTGAAAATACTCAACCTGCTCCTGTCAGTGTAGTGGTTCTATACGAATAGGCTCAGAGTTTGTTGACACTCCTAGAAAATTAAGCAATTATCAGTGACACAGCTAGAACTTACTCAGACTAACCAAGTAAGTCCAAGTCCATGTTGTTAAACTCTTGCATAACCTTTATCCCTGGCATCATGGCAAATTTATTTAGGAGACCAATGGAGGAAATTCAGGGCACTATGCTAAAAGGCTGACTGATATCGACGGCACCATTCATCCAAACTCCACTCATCTGCGGTGGGCTCATTTTGAGGAAAATTTATGTGGAATACAATTTTCTCATGCTCTTTGCCCATTCTGAAATGTTTAACCTCAACTTACTTTATCCAAACTCCTACAGAGCTACTTACTAACTGGTTGCTACGCTTGCTGCTTCCATCCATGCTCTGCACCATCTGATAAGACTACTGGCAACCACATAAAATCATGTAGTTCATGGACTCTAAGAGTTTTTGTCTTCTCAATGTCATTCTGTACAGATCAGCAGTGGGACCATCAAGCAGTTCAGATCCCTATCCAAGATCAGCACATGGCATCATAGACTCCATATTAATGAATTCAGGATGCTTTAAAATTGGGTCTCACTCATCTTTGTTAAGCATCTTCCATATTTCATTTCTACCAATTTGCTATCTCTGTTTTAATATAATAGCAAAGCTGTGGGCAGCTTTTTTTCTTTCTTGCTCTCACACTGAATTTTACCATAATCTCCCATTCCACCCAAGCCATGTAAAATTTATAATCCTTTTACTTGCCATTCAATATTCAACTGCTGGGCAAGAGAAATTTTAGCTTTCTTATTTACCTAGGGACAGCTTCTTCAGTCAAAGATGATGCTGAATTTCTAAAAGAGATGCACAGTAAGGTATGTTTCACTGGAACTTTGGAGATTGGCTTATTTCATATGTTTCAATTAATCTGTGGTATATTCACAGCAATTAGCAAGAGTCCAATCTTTTCTGATCAATCCCCTAAGTTTCACACAAGAGATGGTAAATCTGTAAATCACCCATCGCTATAATTCTGCAAACTGCAAAGTCGATATTTAGGTTTGGTCTTCAGTGATTTCTGTTCTCAGCAATGGCCTCTTCTTTCAATTAGGTCACAAGAAATTTGAATGTTATTACATTCTTTGGGAGAAAATTCAGGAATTTGATTTGTCCTTTATTTAGTTTTATCAAATGCTGTCTGAAGCATCCATATCACCCATGACACAGTACTTTTAATTTCTTTATAGTAAAAGTAATCTTGTCCCCAGAGTTTCATTCTAACTAGTAGCAATTGCTGTTTGCCATCCTAGCATCCATTCCCCCCTTTTTTCTTTCCTAAATGTATGAACAATTTAATGTTTCATTGTGTCCTTGCATTACACAGAGAATGCATTACTCCATTCTAGTTCTAGAGGAAGACCATGGTTTTTTTTTTTTTAGGTAATCAGTACTTTTCATTCCCCTAGCCACAATCACAATATGTCACCTAGTTTGTTC
The DNA here is from genome assembly GCA_963574885.1 of Lepilemur ruficaudatus. Classification (NCBI taxonomy): domain Eukaryota; kingdom Metazoa; phylum Chordata; class Mammalia; order Primates; family Lepilemuridae; genus Lepilemur; species Lepilemur ruficaudatus. Next base: position 31,481 of record CAUYRT010020582.1, read on the forward strand.
ATTTAGGCTGAATGCAAAGATTAATTTTGGCATACCGGGAAAGTAATATATTCACATGGTTAAAACTGCTCCATCCTTTTCATTCAATAAGAGAAGCTAGAGTAAGGAAAAAGGCTACATATAGGATAGGACCAAGAGGGAAAACAAAATCTCAGATGAATGGCACCTGAAGCTTAATCAAACTGTGCATATAAATGATCTAGCACTTTTGGTCTTTACAGATACAACTTTATCCCATGCCAAAATATACATTATTAAGGCAGTTGGAGTTGGGATTTTTGTCAAATAGAGTATAAAGACTTCTACTGCCACATTCTCAATGGGTACTTGGTTCTAGGTGACCATAGCAAAAACTTCATTGGCAGGTTTATCACTGAGCCTTATGGACAGCCAGAAACTTATCCTAAAATATGAATGGTGATCTTATTTTCTCTATTTTCAACTTAGCCTAATGAAGAATTCTAAATAGTACATGTTTCCCTGATTTCTTGTTTCTAGTACATTTAATAGTGCCAATTTCTATATTGGACAGTACTTTTTAATGTTACAAGTATAGGAAACCCAGTTAAAACTGTTCCAAGCAAAAAGGGAAAATTATTAATACAACCATATTTTATAAAAGTTCATAATAATAGAACTGGTTATGGACATAAATGGATCCAAGATTTCAACTTATGTCACTCATACTCTCTCTTTTTCTTTCTGTCACCTCCACTATATTTCAGATTTCTGCTTTTCTTTGTCTGTTTTTCTTTAAACTAGGTTTTATGCTTGAGTTGGCTGGATGATGACTAGTCCCTTTGTGTTTATTGTCAGGCATTCTAGCCAGGGTGTTGAATTATCCTAACTGAATGGGCTGTGGACACATGTGTACAACTAGAAAAATAGATTGAGGAAAAGTCGCACCAAAATCACACAGACTGAAATTTGGGAAGCAGTAGTTTACCAAAGAGAAATCAGGATGGTGATGCCTTAAAAAGTGTTATGAAGTTTAAATTCTGATTTTTATTTTTTAAAATTTTTATAGGTACCTAATAGTGGTATATATTTATAAGGAAGATGTAATGTTTTCACACAGGCATAAAATGTGTAGTGATATTAATCAAACCAGGGTAATTGGGGTATCCATCACCTCAGGTATTTATAATTTCTTTGTGTTAAAAAAATTCCAATTCCGCTCTTTTAGTTATTTTAAAGTATATCCCAACCTATAATTGATTCTAGTCATTTTGTTGTGCTATCAAATATTGTTCATTCTATCTAACTATAAATTTCTGATTGTTTTGTTGTGTTCCAAATTTTCTGTGTAAGCATTTAAAAATTATATTTAAAATGAAAAAAAAAAAGGAATAGCTATATGGCTTTCTCCTCTTTGCATCTGTTTCTTTAAAAGGCTTTTTTCCTGGATGGTAATTCTGTAAGAAACACTGTGCACAGAGATGAGGCTCGTGAATTGACAGAGTGTATTTTAAGATTATCTCACTGGCTGCCAACTCTCAGTCTGGACCCTCCTCATCCCCATGCCCACTGTGTGGGGTTTGAGGGATAGCCGGGAGGTCTAGTCAAGGACAAAGATATAACCATAATGTGGCAGTATCACACACAAGTTTTGTCTGGGTGACCTTTGACAGTTTTGAATGCAGGGGATGTCCCTCACAGCTTGAAACTGTCCAGGGGCTATGGTGAGGGATTCAGTATTGAGAAGGGGAGGGAGCCAAGGGAGATGGAGGGGAGAATAGGAGTCAGAAGGGGGCCTTACAAATCTAGATGATGTCACTCAGCAGCACAGTAGGGAGTATTTGGGGCAGAGAGTTCTAAAAGGAAGTAGTGGCCTGGGGTCTTTATATCCCTAGGATTAATCTTATCTATGGCTAGTAGATGTTGGGCAGTTTTGAGGATTATGCAAAGCAGGCAGGTTCTAAGTGGCTAAAAATCTGCTTATTTGGGTTATGTTTAAAACAAATGGATATGTAAAAATTTGCATTCATCACAGGCTGGCTTTTGAGCTAACTGGGCTCCTTATGTTGTGAAGAAGTAAACAACCCAGGAGCCAATATATAAAGGCCATCTTTGGCTCATTTATAAAACACCCACCGAATGCCAATATAAGGAGAGTATTTTTCTGGATTGTCAAAATCAAGGTGGAATTTTTAGATTCCATCAGATGTTTTACCTTATTAAATTCACGTGGAAAAAGTAATTATTTTTTCAGCCCCTCATACCACGTTCTGGATAGTTGATTGTTCTTTCTTTTTCGGAATCCCTTCCAATCGCTTCTCTATCGTAAGTGTATGTCTTTTTGGATGTCAGTTTGTTTTCTTTCTTAACATGGATATTGGGGAATGTGAAGGGCAAACATAAAGACACAATCTACTAATCTAATCTGAACAGAAACTAAATACTTCCAACAAATATTTATTGAACCCCTACCATGTATCCAGCAGTAATCAAAATCCATAAAAACCCTATTTCATCAAGATTTCATTCCGGTGAATTCCAAAATGGTTGGCCAGGATTTCAATAAGGGGATCAAAATATCTTTAAATCTCAATTACATGAACTGAATGAATGGAAGTTTTTTTTTTTAATACACCCTCTAGCATATCTGAACTCAATAAGAAATTCATCAATCAGATTATGATATGTTTTTGTGAATATTCTTCAGTTTCTTATTAGAATCATTTGTGGGGTTTGTAGTTAGAATTTAATTCTTTATATGAGTAACTCATTCTTGAGCCATATTTCTACTAAGCATTCTTGAGTTTATTAAGTCTAGAATGCATTTAAAAGTGCCCCTTTGGTCAAATATCATAAATTCTATGAAGACATTCACACTTTTTTACCAAAGTTTCTGTAACAACAAAATCACAGTTAACTATTTCTTTGTTGGTTAATGTTAAATGAAGAATAGAATTTCATTTTATTATGTTCTTGAGTTGTCATTAAAGCCAGAAATTATTACATATTAGGCTTTTAGTGTAAATAGAATTGTATTATTTATGGATAATTTTTCAAACTCATTATTACTCTGTCTTTTCCATGTGAACATGTTTAGCACTCAAATGAAGTAGCTAGTGTCAAGCCCAGCCTCTTGGCGGACTGTTGTTTGGCTCCTTGCTTGGAAAATTCACAAGCAGGGCCAATGTGAAGGAGTGACCACAGAGAGGAAACAATTCCACACAAACAGCTTTTATTTCAGAAAAGAAAGGAGCTATACAAAGCAATAGTATGTTCCAGAGGAATAGGTAACTCTCAATGAGTGGAGAAAGATGTTAAGGAATTGCAGTTGGTTTCCTTTTGTTGGCCTAGTCTCCGGAAGGGCTTACGGGAAGTGTGGGATGTTACCAGATGATTGATATACATGATTGACAGGTGTTCTTATAACAAAGTTACAGCTCCACAGGTGTGTGTGCCTCAAAACCTCCAGTTCCTTCTCTTTGTGGTTGTTAGCTGTGTTTTCCTGCAGTCCCTCCCCCTCTCCTGCCTACTCCTCTTTCCCTAGGAACCACCCTCCTGGTCTGTTTCCCTGATTACCAAAAATTTCAACCTCATTATTACTCTGTCTTTTCCATGTGAACATGTTTAGAACACAAATGAAGTAGCTAGTCTCTGTAACTTCTTTCTGACTTGGTCATTTGTATATTGTATCACACGTGATGCTTTTATTTCTATCTAACAAAAAATCTGGCTCAACTCAGCTGGATTGATGAAAACCAATTCATTATTTCACACAATCAAGAAGTAGATAGTTAAGTGGACTATATGCATACTATGATCAGGAATCTGGGGACATTTTTCTGTCATTCTGTAAGGTATGTTTCCTCTTTGCTTGTCAGCTTTCTCTTTAGGTGGCTTCCTTTATGGTCTCAGAATAGCAGTGTCTAGGGCAACAGGGTTCTTCATATACTGAGTATGTGTATTTCTCCTTCAAACAGCAAAATAAAAGCCACTCGTTCAGTCTTACCAGGTCAACTTAAACCATATGGGCAATCTTTGACCAATAACTGTTGTCAAGGAATTAATGGCCTCTGGCTGGGTTATTGAAGTATTTTCTGGCAGAGTATTATTGTAATTGATTTAGAAAAGCAGATGAGATTGGTGCAAGAAATACGGTATTATTTTTATATTGCTATGTAACAGAGTAGTGCAGATTTAATGCCTTAAAACAGTAGTCATTTATTATATCATTTCTAAGGTCAGAAGTCTGGGCAGGCATGGCTGAATTCTCTGTTTCTGTTCTCAAAGAGCTGATATCAAGGCATTGGCAGGCTGTGAGCTCATCTGGAACATGGAATCCTCTTCTTACAAGCTCATTTAGTTTATCGATAGAATTCACTTTCTTGTGGCCGCAGGACTGAAAAATCCCGTTTTCCTGACATCAGCTGAGGACTGCTCTCAGCTCCTAGAGGCTACCCACATTCCTTGTCATCTGGGCCCCTCCATCTTCAAAGACTGTATTGGAGAATCTTCCTCACATCAAATTCCTCTCAGGTTTGGAATCTCTTTCTCTTAGAACAGCAGCACAATATCTTTTAAGAGCTAGGTCAGATCCACCTAGGATGATCTCCTTTCTTAAGGGCAACTATGCCATATAATGTAATGTAATCACAAGGATTATTTCCCATTATATTCATAAGTTTTGCTCATACTCAAGGAGAAAAAAAATAGAATATGTGTATCAGGGATCCTGGGGGCCATCTTAGAATTATACTTGCCGTAAATATCTACTAGACAATAGATCTTTTAATACGTAGTGATTTTATGGATATGCATGGCTGAAAGACATGAAATAAGACAAGTTGCAGAATGCTTCCTTGATTTCTAAATTGTAACTGGTTTTACTGTTGTTTCCAAATATGAAATTGGGTAAAAATATAAAGAAGTAGAGGTTATGAGCTAAATTATGGGTTTAATTTTAACTTCAATGCTTGTGATGTTTTCAAGGATTGTAAATACTTCACTGCTAATACAGGATCAGAAAAAATGGGAAGAATCAGCTATTTGCATCTACTTTTGTGGCCTAGCTATCTTGCACACTCTTTCTATCTTATTACTCAATGAAATCTCTACAAAATGCCTTGAAATTTAGGAAATTTAAAACTCTGCACTATGTGAGAATGGCAAGTTCTTGAAGAGACTCACTTTATGTGGAAATCCCAGTAAAAGCTTTATTTCCCATTTTTTTCAAGCACACCTTTTGCCATCTGCCTTAAGATACATTGATTTAAGTTAAACTCTTTCTTAAGATGTTGGGCTAGAAGCTCCTATTAATAGAGTTGTGTCTATTTATTTATTTTTTCAATCCACCAAAAAAATATTAACCTCCTGATTTCCAATCTATTTTTAGATAGATACCCTATGTTACACTCTTGGAATAATTGACCTTTACTTTTACTACTTTCAGGCCACAGTCTTTCTCTTAATTTTACATGCTGAGTCACATTTGAATTTTGGTTTTATGTCTTGATTTCCAGGTATGTCCTGAATGTTCCCAACATAAAGAAATGATAAATGTTTGAGATTATAGATATGCTAATTATCCTGCTCTGAAACACTATACATGAAAATGATATGTATCAAATATCACTATGTACCTCATAAATATGTACCATTTTAATTTTATCATTTAAAAAAATTTTAAATTTTAAATACCTGATCTTCAAATGAAAGCAGAGATAAAATTCTCTTGTGACCTTCAAAAAATTGAATATGTTTTTCTATAACACACTTTCATATTCACATCTTCAAGGTGATGGACTTCTTTATAGGCATCTTTTGGCTGTATCATTTATTCCCACACCAACAGAAGCCATTAGCAGTTGGAGAAGTTTATTTGTCCAGACAGTTTTAGTATTTATTAGATGCTATTGGTAGTGTAAACACAAAGAAATATTTCAATTTAATTGTACTGTAAAATTTTGGCTCTCTGGACTACTAGGATTCATGGGATTTGGTGATTAGAAAGTTGTCAGTGATTTTCAGAGCACAGTTTGAGTAATGTACTGACGGCAGAAGCCAGAGATCAAAAGGTTAAGGATAGACATTATTTCTACAGTGATCTTTGACAAAGCAACTGGTTAATCTCTGATGATTTTGAACATTCATATTTATTGGAATGAGAAAAGATAAGGTCTTTATTATGTGTCAAAAGCCACAAATAAATACAGGGTTAGTTGCTGCAATCCATTTATTTGAAGGCCTTTGACACTCTAGGGGCACTGTTCATTCATCTGACTCAAAATCAGGCAGCGAAACACATTTACTTTCACTGGAAATGTTTTTTTAAAAGTGGACTTTCTTATTTTCTCCTGCTTAGCTGAAGATTCATAAAACACATAGAAAGTTTATTTATATGTTTTGATTTACATTTATTTCCTTGGATAAATAAAAATGCTCAGTAGATAATGAATTAGCTTGAGAGTCCATCTCCCTGTTCAGTTTTGTACATTGTGGAATCAAAAAAGATGGCTGGATGGTTATTTTAGTTATTTTAGTAAATTAGACATGATGTTGGCACAGTCATAAATTTCCTTATAAAGAACTTTCCTGCTTGATTTTCTTTTCATTTTTCTTAATTTGTGTTGATTTGCCTACTAGGCTGTTCACACAAAAAATTGATCAGAAAGTAAGAGATACTGGACAAACTGATTTGACTTTTTATAAGATAGATGTTTCCCATGTATAAATCATGTTGGGATGTTATTGATCCATTGGTCCTCTTGTTTTGCTGTTTTAATTTTTGAATCACTTTAAAACTATAGGGAGCCATAATGAAAATATAATGTTGAAACATCTTCCCTAGACAGCAAAAGATGGAATAGACAACTTTTTATTTTAGATTATTTATATTAGTTTATTTAAATAGTTAAGCCTGGCTATAATATTGACTTTTAAATCTCACTTTATGTTATTGTGCTTTTATCATTAGAGATAGCAGATTTTAAAAAATATAGTAAGGGAAGAGTTTTATAATGACTTAATAAATCATCAGTGTGATTCAGAATCATAACGTCTTAGTTTGGGTTCCCTGGAAGCAGAGCCTGAGAAGAAAAATTTTTGTTATGTCTTTCAAAAGCTATGGGAAGCAAGCTATGACAGGGAGAAAGACAGGACAGTCTGGAGCATAAATTGCATCACAAATTTAAGTCAAGGATGACTGTCTCGGGTACCCTCATGTCAGTCAGTGATAGGATATGAACACTATTTGGCTGATGGGAACACCTATAGATGGGACTCAAACATCACAAAAATAAAACATGTAACCTAAAACATTTGTATCTCCTTAATATTTTGAAATAGAAAAACAATAAATAAAAATAATACAAATAAAAATATAGCATGATAACTATTTACATAGCATTCACATTGTATTAGGTATTATAAGAAATCTAGTGATGATTTAAAGTATACCAAAGGATGTGTGTAGGTTACATAAAATTACTACATTATTTTATATAAGGGACTTGAGCACTAATAGATTTTGGAATCCATAGTGGGGTGGACCGTGGAACCAATCCCCCACGAATACCAAAAGACAACTCTGCTCTCTTTGTTGGTGGTAGTGGTGGTGAGTTTTCATAGAAATCTAAATGGCCTTTTTTATAATTATCTTTTGTATTTCACAGGCTAAGGAACTGATATGAAGGATCTGCTCACGGCTAAATATGCCTATTCCAAATATAAATTTGGAAGCAAGTATAAACGACTACTTGGTGAGGAAATGGACCCAGGCACCCAAAGTCAGGCAAACCTAGGCCAGAATTCCATGTATTATCCATTATCCATATCAGATTCCTACAAGTTACCATAAACTTAGTAGCTTAAAGCAGCACAAATTTATTATCTTGCAATTTTGGAGGTCAGAAGTACATGAGTTTCACAGGGCTAAAGTTAAAGTGTCAGCAGGGCTACTTCCTTCTGGAAGCTCTAGGAAGAATCTGTTTCCTTGTCTTTTCTGGATTCTAGTGGCCATTGTGGCTTATGGTCCCTTCCTCCATCTTGAAAGTGAATCACTCCAGTCTCTGCCTCCATTATCAAATCATCTTCTCCTCTGACTCTCAACTTCTCATGAGTTCTATAAGAACCATAATGATTACATCCTGCCCACCCTGATAATCTTCATTTCATGACCCTTAGCTGAATATATCTGCAAAGACCCTTTTTGGCATGTAAATTAACATTCAAAAGTTCTGGGGATTAGGAGCTGAACATATTTTCGAGGCCATTATTCATCCTACCACATTACCTAACACCCACCTACATCCTACTCAATGAGGATGCCATGATAGCACCATGAATTACTGGGTTGAAAGTCAACTTGGATCTTGTTTTCAAAAGGCTTTGAAAGTCTGAATATTTGTCTTTATATTTATATGTAACGATATGTGGGTCAATAGCTATAGGTCTCTTTGGAGACCTGGAATAATTGCTTCTTCCCTTGGGGTGGTATTGCAGGGTTCTTTCTCCTGGAGATCCAATTTCTCCTTTAGTCAATGAATTCTAGATCTGAAAACTAACTTAGAACTGGTAATTGATTATAACTTTCCATTGCAGCTTACCTCAGCTTTCTTATCTTATTGCATGCTATTTCAGCATATATTGAAATGATCATAAAGTTTTTCGGCTTGGTTCTATTAATATGATGTATCATGTTTATGGATTTGCATATGTTAAATCATTCTTATATTCCTGGGATGAATCCCACTTGATCATGTTAAGTGATCTTTTTAATGTATTATTAAATTCAGTTTGTATTTTGTTGAGAATTTTTGGATCTATGTTCATTAGCGATATTGGCCTGTAGTTTTGTTGTTGTGGTGGTGGTGTACTAGTCTGGCTTTAGTAACAAGGTAATGCTGGCCTCATATGATAAGTTTGGAAGTAGTCCTTTCTCTTCATTTTTTTTGAATAGTAGGAACAGAATTATTATTATTTTTTCTTTAAATGTTTGGTAGAATTTAGCAATGAAGCCATCAGGCCCTGGACTTTTTTTGATGGATTTACTTTTTGATCAGGTTTGATCACATTACTCATGATTGGTTTCTTCAGATTTTCTGTTTCTTCATGGTTCAGTATTGGTAGGTTGTATGTGTTCAGGAATTTATTCATTACCTCTAGGTTTTTGTAATTTGTTGGTGTATAGTTGCTCATAATAGTCTCTAATTTTCCTTTGTATTTCTGTAGAATCAGTTATGTTTCCTTTTTTATTTCTGATTTTGAGTCTTCCCTCTTTTTCTTACTCTACCCAAAGGGTTTTGATTTTGTTCATCTTTTTAAAAAATCAAATTTTTGTTTGCTTATCTTTTGCAATTTTTGTCTCGATTTCATTCATTTCAGCTCAGATTTTCATTATTTCTTTCCTCTACTAATTTGGGGCTTAGTTTGTTCTTGCTTTTCTAGTTCTTTGAGATGTATTGTCAGGTTGTTTATTTAAAGCCTTTCCACTTTTTTCGAATAGACCTTTATTGTTATAAACGTCCCTCTTATTATTGCTTTTTTTTTGTATCCCATAGATTTTGGTATGTTGTATTCCCATTCCATTTGTTTCAAGATATTTAAAAATTCCTTCTTATTTTTTTCTATTGACACATTGATCATTCAGGAGGATGTTGTTTAATTTCAATGTATTGTTTATTTTCTAAGGCTCCACTTGTTATTTATTTCTAGTTTTATTCCATTGCAGTCTTGTTACTTGATATGATTTTGACTTTTTAAAATTTGTTGAGACTAGACAAATTTGTGGCCTAACATGTGGTCTATCCTGGAGAATGTTCTATGTGCTGATGAGAAGAATGTGTATTCTGCAGCAACTGGGTGCAGTGTTCTGTAAATGTCAACTAGGGCCCTTTAGTCTACTGTACAGTTTAGGTTTCATATTTCTTTGTTGACTTTCTGTTGTATAATCTGTCCCTTACTAAGAGTGTGGTGTTGAAGTCCCTTACTATTATATTGCAGTTTATCTCTCCCTTTAGATCTATTAATATTTGCTTTATATATTTGGGTGCTCTGGAGTTTGGTGTGTAAATATCAATAATTGTTATATCCTCATCTTGAATTGACTCTTTACCATTATAGACAGACCTTCTTTGTGTCTTTTTGTAGTCTTTGACTTGTAGTCTTTTATATCTGATACATATATATAGCTACTCCGGCTCTTTTTTGACTTCCATTTGTGTGGAATATCTTTTCCCATCCCTTACTTTCAGCCTATGTGTGTTACAGGTGAAGTGGGTTTCTTGTAGGCATCATATAGTTGTGTCTTGATTTTTACTTTATTAAGCTACTCTACATTTTTAAGAGAATTTAGTCCATTTTCATTCAAGGCTATTATTGATAGGTAAGGACTTACTATTGTCATTTTTTTACTTATTTTTTTGTTGTTTTGTAACTCCTCTTTTCCTTCTTTTCTTTCTTTATTTGTGGTTAACTGATTTTCTCTGATATTATATTTGAATCCATTGCTTTTTGTATTTATTATAGATAAATTATAGATTATATATTATAGATTATAAATGTAGTAGATATTTATATATATATATATATATTTGTGGTTACCTTAGGTTTACAGAAAACAATTTATGGATATAAGCAGTTTTTAAAGTAGACAAAAACTTATCTTTCATCACAAAGAAAAAAATAGAAATAAAGGAAAAATTGAAAAACTATATTATAACTATTCTCCCCATATTTTGACTTTTTGTTGTCTCAATTTACATCTTTTTGTATTGTCTCTCTCTTAACGGATTACTCTAGCTGTCATTTTTTTTGGATATATTTTTCTTTTAGTCCTGATACTAAAGTTTCGTGTGGATTGTACACCACAATTACAGGTTTAGAGTATTCTGAGGTTGTCTGTGTACTTACTTTTACCAGTGGGTTTTACACCTTGAAATGTTTTCTTTTTGCATGTTATTGGTGTCTTTATTTCCTTTCAGATTAAAGAACTCTCTTTAGTATTTTTTGTAAGACAGGTCTGGTGATGATGAACTCCCCCAGGATTTATCTGGGAAACACTTTATCTCTCTATCATATTTGAGGAGTAAACTTGCTAGGAACTATTTCCTCATTTGGCAACCCTGTTCTCTTAGCACTTTGAATATGTTGTCCCATTTTCTCCTAGCCCATATAATTTCCATTGAGAAATCTGTTGCCAGACAAATTGGAGCTTCTTTATAAGTTATTTGCTTTCTTTCTCTTGCTGCATTTAGAATCTGCTTTTTTTCCTTCCACTTTGAGAGTGTGAATGTCATATACCTTGGAATAGTCTTATTTGAGTTGAATCTGCTTGTTGATCTCTGACCTTCCTATAACTGGATATTTATATATTTCTCAAGTTTCGAAAAGTATTCTGTTATTATTTTTTTGAATATACTTTTTATGTTTTTCACTTTCTCAACTCCCTCCTGAATATTAATAATTCTTAGATTTGATCTTTTGAGGTAATTTTCTATAACTTGTAGGTGTTTTTTATTTCTTTTTTCTCTTCTGAATGTGCATTTTCAAATAGCCTGTCTTTGAGCTCACAGTTTCTTTCGTGTGCTTGATCCATTCTGCTCCTAACAGCCTCTAATACATTTTTCAGTTTAGCAAATGTACTTCTCAGTTCAAGGATTTGTTTAATTCTTTAAATTATTATTTAATTCTATTTTTTAAATTTTCTGATAAATTTCTGAATTGATTATTTTCTGTATTATCACAGAGATCTCTGGGTTTTTATAACTGTACTTGAATTCTTGATCAGAGAGCTCAACCATCACTGTCTTTGTTAGAGTCAGTCACTGATTCCTTACTTTGGGGAGGTCATAGTTTCTTGTTTGCTGTCGTTTCTCATGAGTGTACATTTCTTGTGGACATACGTCTATCTTCATATTGAATGATTAGTTATTTATTCCAGTCTTCTCTGTCTGGTTTATTTTGTTTATTCTTGGATATGTTTGCTTAGAGTCTTTGCAATTTACCTGTTGAATATCTTTTACACTTGGTCATTGTCTACTCTATGGCACTAGATGGCGCCTTGAGCCCATATTTGCCTTGGCTCTAGCAAAAATTTGGAGTCCCGCCATCTCAAATGCGGGAAGTCCCAACACAGACAACCTGGCATTGCTAGGGGTTCATGCCCAGCGGACCTGTGGAATATGCCTTCTACAGCATGGTGCTTTTGAATAGCTACTCTAATTTGGTGTCTCCTTTGGCCAAGATACAGGGCAGATTTATGGGCTGGGGATGTTAGACTCACCCCCTCTCTTTTTGTTTGGCTGCCCTCAGTGGTTTTTCTCACTTCAGACACTGTAGATGCTTCCTGGGGGTTGAGTCAGGGATAGTTCTCCTGCCAGAGAACTCAAGATGGTAGGGAAGGTGATCGTCCACCTTGTCCCAGTTTTCTTATGTGGAAACCATCAGTTTAGGGGAAATTTTCTGTACACGAGGGGCAGATTGGGGGCTAGTGATTACTGACATAGAAATTTGATTCTTTTACCACCTGTATGGAATTTTTTCACTTTTCTATGGCCCCCAGTAGCTGTTTCATCCTTGTATTTGAGTTCCAGGATATTTCTGGTGATAATCTTGGTACTGTATAGTTTGTGTTTGGTTTTCTGTGGGTGGGTGTGAAGTCAGTTTGCTTTTACTCTGCCATTTTGGTGATGTCACATCAGCATTTTTTTTTTTTTTTACTTTTAGTTGGAAAGTATATCTGAATACCTAACTTGTCATATTCCTGACATAGTTTACTTATTAAATAAATATTTATCGAAGACTTATCATACTTATGATATTTCGGTGTAAATAAGACATGGTTCTGGATCACTTGTAACCAACAGTACTGTGACAAAAACAGAGAAAATAAGGAAAATTATGTTAGAAAAATGTTATAAAATAGGAATAGAAGGAAATCCTGTGATCATATGGATCAATAGCCTTACTCATGAGATTGTGTGGTGTTTTTGATTATGTAGATTATTAATTGCTAACTCAAGACTATTAGTTACCCTCAATCCCAGTTCAAAACTTTTCCTACTCTTCCAGTTCGATTTACTTTCATTTATTGTTTGTCAGTGTTTCTAATAGTGGTACTGTGTTTCACCATGTGAATCAAGCTGCTGGTAGGTTTAAGTTCTTTAAACTTTTAAGCTCTTAAAGAACACTCTAAGGAAATTTTTTACATGAGCTTTTAAAACATAAATTGCTAAAGATGTGTGTATTTTAATGTTCATATGAGTGCTCCAAAGGTAGTAGGATGACTTACGTATACTTTATGCATTTTGCTTAACTAGAATAAGATAAGAAATTTTGTGTAATTGTTCATAAAAAGTCAAAGGAGAAAACTGTGACAGGGAGGAGAAAATATTGAAGGGATCAAGAAACCACTCCTACAAATTATTCATTAACAAGTATTCAAAAGTGTAGAGACATGGGCAAATTTAAAATTAAAATTTATTTTCCCCCTCAATGAGACACCCATTGATTCCCTAAGGAATAACTTTATCTGATGGTGCAGTTGTGTCATTTGGGTCAAAATCTTTTGTTAGACAATTTTCAAAGGAAGCATCTGCTTCTTCCATAAGCATTTTTGTACCTTTCCACCTTTCTGGCTGTACATTTTTACAACAGGTTTTCCAGCCAAACACTTGATACTTTACCACAAAACATTAAATTACCACACTTCCCAGCCACATAAATATTCTCATGATTTCACATTTCTTTTAAGGATCTTTGTTCCCACAAAACTCATTACTTTGGGGAAGCCTTTCTATATTAGCATTGATAGGAGGCAAGAATTCTTTATTTTTCTAGTCATTACCTAAAAATAGTAAAACTTATAAGGACATTTTTATCTGCTTTTTGACTGCTTGTCTAACTGTCTATGAAAGAGATGTTCCTTTTTCTGATGATCGGATAAAATGCAGTAAAGTACTAGATATTACTCATATATTAACAATAATTTATAACATCTATTGAGTGTTTTCTATGTACCAACCATAGTTCTAAGTTATTTTCCCATGGAGCTCATTTAATTCTCACAACAATATTCTAAAACAAGTGTTATTATTATCCCTACTTTATGGATAAAGAAACTTGGACTTGAAAGGATATAGTAACTTACTAAGGGCACACATTAATTAAGTGTCAGACACAGATTTGAACCAAGACAGTCTGGCTCCAGAGAAAACTGTGCTTCAGTGTTTGCTAACTGGCTTTCCATTTACTGTATTTACCTGGGTGAACCAATATCCTCATAGAGATAGGTTTATAGTATATTATTTTGAGTCATAATTTATCTTGTTACCTTATTTTAGAGATTTCTTTAGATTTTGTACTTTAAAACATAGGCTTTTATAGAGATTATGTGTGGATATATAACATACAAATATATGTTATGGTGTGAACATTTAGAGATCATACTGTACATAAAATTTTAAAAATATTCTTTCTTTTCCCATTTCATAAATTAAATAAGCATTCCATATCATTAAATATTATTAAAAACAGAAACATGATTTAAGACTGCCTAGAAATCCATCTTAAGAATGATTTACATAACCATTAAGTTATTGTTACCACATTTCTTCCATCTTACTATGACTAAAAAATACGTTAGCCAATGTTTATGTTCAATCAACTGTTTATATTTCATTTAGAATCCATCAGACATAATTTATCATTTTTGTATGCCCATTAACCCTTTCAAAACTTATTTTCCTTTGCTTCTAATAGCCCACTTTTATAAAATCTCAGGGGCTACAGGAGACATTTGGCTGAAAGCAGAAAGGATAATAGGTCTAGTAGATTATTCCCACAAGTAATATGGGGTGCTAAAGTAAAAAAGCCCAGCTTCCTTGCAACAAACAGAGCCAAACTCTATTCAGGTTGTAGATCCTAGTCCAGAGAAAACATGTGAGATTAATTTAAAGCTGATATGTTGCCTGAAAGCTTGCCTTGCTTGACTTATTTTCCTTTCCCTGTCCGATGCATACACGTTCTTAATGATTTCTTCTGAGACTATTTTGTCTGAATACATCATCAATGAATTTTAAGGCTTAGAATTTGGCTTTGAGGAAACCTAAGACAGAATGTCTTTATATGTAAATCTTTGTACATAACCCTCATGTTTTTAATATATCTTGTTAGATTTGGGATGACTGTGTAAAAAAGTGTGAACATTTTTATGGCCTTGACATGTGTAGTAATATTCATTTTTCCTATGTTTTGAGAATGTTAGTATCACAGCACTGCCTGCAGTGATTTATTGCAATATGGACTGTATATTTTTAATTTATTTCTAACATCAATAGAAAAATTTCCTTTTTTTTTTTTTTTCCTTTTTCTTTGCCATTTCTATGGAATTCTGAGAGGGTCATTAGAACCAATACTCATGTCATTATTTGATCTGCAATTCCAAAAGCTCACGATCAACATAATAATTTGAATTATAATCAACATCATAATTTGAATTGGTTCTACATTCATTTCAATAGAAACTGAAAATTTTAGTTTAAATCGGACACATATCTCTGTGTGGGTCTGTGATAATAACTAAATTGTGCTTTTTGTCAGTTCATTTTTTTTTGTTAATAACATTGGTAATTTGATAGTACTATTTTGTCATTATAGATATCTTTTATGTTCCACAATTGTTTTATCAATTACTTTCTACTTGCTGTAATTGGTTCCAAGAAATGGAAAATGAGACAGATATAATTCTTACCAATATTATAATAGTATATATAGACATACAGGTAAATAAATATGGTGTGAGAGTGCTTTAGTGAGGGAAGTACAGTTTTCTCTAGAGAGCACTTTGGAAAAGAGTTCAAAAATCAGATACGGCATCCTTTTTAGTGGATTTGAAATTGAGTGAAGAATTAGAATTAGTCAGGTGGAAATTGTCATGATCCAAGAGGATTTATGAAGGGTGTTTCAGGAAAATTAAAGTTTAGAGTCAAGGAGAATATTAACTTTTTTGAAAGTGGAGAAAATTCTCTATTGCTGGCGATGTTGGCAGAAGCCAGTTAATGAAACTTTCAGATCATATTATGTGTAGAACTACACACAAAGGCATGGGGAGTTATTGATAAATTTTAGTTTTGGATAAAAATATTATCAGGTTTCCATGTAAGCAATGTAATTCAGCCTAGTGCCTGGAAATGGATTAGAAGAGGGATACATTAGGAAAAGGAAGCAAAGGGGAGTTAGAATGTAGTTGCAGCCATCCAGGTGAGAAATAACGGGGTATGAATTATTGGTAGCTGCAGTATAGATAGTGAGAAGTGATTGCAAATAAGGTGTGTTTGGAGGTAGAATCCAGGGAATTGGTGATCAAGTGGGTATGGGGCATATGGCAGAAGAAGGAGTCAGGGATGATATGGAAGTTTCATCCCATCATGGATTATTGGGTGGAAATTTGTGTCATTATTCAAGATAGAAAGAGAGCAGAAGAACATATTTCAAGCTGAGGAGGAAGCATTCACTTTTGGATGTGTTGAGTCTGAGGTGCCATTAGCAGAGACAAATAAATATCAACATATATGATATATGAGTCATGTTTCAATAATCAATCAGTTCTGAGGTGGAGATCCAGATTTGGAAAACATTGAAAACATACAGATGGCACTTGAAACAATGGAATATGGTGAGATAGCCTAGGAAGTATGACTGGAGTGAGACAATAAAAAAGTTAAGACAGGAACTTGGATAATACAGTATTTAAAAAATAAATTAAAAAAATACTGTGGAGGAGTGGCCAGAAAGTAATAAAGTGTTCTATGAAAAGGAAATAATTAATGGTGAGGTCAGATAAAATAAGAACTGGTGACTATCCCTGGATTATCAACAAGCGTTGGTGACCATGAAGAGATGCATTCAGTGGAGTTTTGGGGACTACATCTAGATTGAAGGAAGCTGAAGATTGAAAGGGCCATGAAGAAATGCAGACAGTGAGTATGCAGAACCATTTGTAGAAGGCTGACTTTGTAGAGGATGAGAGAGATATAATACAAAACACAGGTAGAGGAATGAATCTTAAAAAGAAGGAAGAACATCATTTCTATTATAAAAGAAGAGAAAAAGGTAAAAGTAGGTGGAAATCCAAAGAAACACATGAGTTTGTGACATAAATTAGAAGGTCTATTTCATTAATTATGTTTGCTCAATGAATTACGCATTGAGATCATCTGCTGAGAGGGATTGGAAGGAGAAGAAGGGATAAGATTTGAAAAAGCCACTAAGGAAGATTAAAGTGAGCACTCCTCTTATTGCTGCTACAAACTGATTTAAATCTTAATTTGGATTCTATTCAACAGTCATTTATAGAAATATGATATGATTTGAATTTGTTTTTATATAGTAAAAAGTCACAGAACATTGAGTTAAGGCAAATAAAAACCAAAGTGAATATGTCTGAAAAGTATGGCTGTAAAGTCCTAGTATATTGTTTCTTACAATTTTTTTTTACAATTCTAGAACCAGCTTCATAGTTTACAATATATTTGCACAGCTATTTTATTTGACACTTACAAGAGCTTTGGGGCACCTAGAGGGAGAATATTATTGCTCTCATTAATAAGTAAGATAACAGAGGCTTAAAACTTGTACGTGTCTGTCTTTTCCAATGTTACTTGGCAGAGCCAAGACTCTAATTCTGGTCTTCTTTCAGTTTATCATTCTGTCTTTTCCTATAGTCAAATTGTTTACATTTGTTGTTCTTTTAGTAAAACTTGAGAAGGAAGAGAGCTCAGGAATCTGAGAAAAGACATCTTCAATTAGAATTTATACAGGTAACTTGTCTTGGAGTTAAGACTTCAGCTCTAAAACTAATCTTGCTGCACTCTGGCTACAAAACCTTTATGAAGTCACTAAACTTCTCTAGACCTCCACTTTCCTCAACTGGACAATCAAGAGTTGGTTTTGGCCATCTCCAAGACACCACCCAGGTTTGTAATTCTCTGTTCCTCTTATGACTTCAACCAAGTAATGATTCTTTTGGTTTGTTGAATACCTAGAACATAAAAGCATAGGACATTGTTAGTATATTCACAAATATTTAAATGAGAAAAGTCTTTTTGCATTTGATAAGATAATGAATACCATTAATATTCACAAATATAATTTAATGGTTCACTTTCTCCTTCTTTCTCTGATTCTGTTGCCTAGTTCTTCCATGGACATAGAAGACACTTCAGAAACTACCCTGACTTAGGGTTGAAGTGGTAGGTCTCTAGTTGGTTCTTTTTTAGATAGGTGTAGTTTCCGTCTTACCACTGTCACTGTTGTCAGTTTCCATTGCTCCCTTTTTTACTCACAAAAGGAAGAAAATACTATGTGTGTCCTAGATTCTCGGTGAGAATGTAATGTTGGGGTGGGAATTGGGCACAGTCTGTGGGAAGCAATGTGCATCACTCTGGTTCAGAGGTGGATTTACCATAAAGTTAATGAAGCTTACTTAACTTTGGGGGAGGCTTAATAACATGAGCCCCTTCAAATTGCTCAGAGAAGTCCTAGAAACATGTTTGCCTGCTCATTTTCTTAAAAAATAAAGCTAACATCATCGTATATGCATGAGAACTTACCAAAACTGAGTCATTCCTGCATTGTCAGTCAACTGCACGTGTGCTGACTGCATTCAACTGGTAGTCCAGACTAGATGATACTACATATTGACTTATCTGCCTTGTGGTTCCATGGTGCTGACAATGAATGATGGCTATGTGGGTATAGGCTCATCATTTTTTAAAATCTTATGCTGTTCCTGTACCATTGTAACTTCTTTTTAACTAGTCTATGATGGCTTTTATTTTGGCTTTTCTCTAAGGACAATAAAACTAATAATGACTGTTTTTATCTAAAGCTTTGATTTTTAACCTTCATTTTTAAATTAATTTAATTTATGTATTTTATCTTTTTTTTTTTAACTTTTTTTAATTTCAGCATATTATGGGGTTATAAATGTTTAGGTTACATATATTGCCTTTGCTGCACCCAAGTCAGAGCTTCAAGTGTGACCATCCCCCAGAGAGTGAGCACTGCACCCATTAGGTGTGTATATACTGTCCCCTCCTCCCTACTCCCATCTGCCCAACACCTGATGAATGTTACTACTATATGTGTACTTAAGTGGTGGTCAGTTAATACCAATTGATGGTGAGTAC